>JAHZNE010002754.1:0-14768 GCA_027744055.1 Callyntrura sp. NNG-2020 | reverse complement strand
GGTTTACCTGTTCATTACACGGCTCCCCGAACTTTTGAGTTGACTATACCAAACTACAATAAGATAAGCAGCTTTTATGTGATTTACGGAAAGCAGCTCACGGCAAGAGTGAAAGTATACAATGTGTGCGGGGGAATGCGATTATTTTTACCATCTCCAAAAATAACTCCACCTTTCCCACTCCTAAGTAAATCCTTGAAAACATCTTAATACGCTTTCAACATACACAGCGGAGCAAGTGAAGCAGCAAAAAGCAAAAGGGCTTTCATCCTGTTCACAAGAGAATATCACGAGCTTTTATATTTAGACCTGGCTAAATCTTAAATATTAATATTGGTTATGGGAGCTGCCTATTCCACATTTCCCAGTTTGATTAAAAATTTTAATACCTGCATACATTTTATTATGCAACTTAACGTCAGTTTTCGGGGCGTTGTGCACACTCTACACAGACAAAGTTAATAAAGCCATTATGCATATCATATCATATCTATCACCAACGGCAAATGCTTTTATGCTGTCCCATTTTTGCACGCATGGAGCTGTAAATTAAAGCTGCCGTCTGAGCAACATTTTTCTCTTTTAATTCACCTGCCCCGTTTGCTGTGGAACGAGAAACTTTTGTTTGTCCCAAAAATTGGACAGGTCCTGGAAAAATGGGAAAGTTACTATCTCAGCATACTAAATTAGTCTCTTTAATGCTCGAATTAGGTGGTTTCCACCTGCTGGCAACTTTTACGTAAGTATTGGTATTTTTCAAAAGTCATCCACCAGACGTTTTCCTATTCAAGTTTTTTCCTGCAAAAAAGAAAGACGCACAAAAGTTCTATTTTTTATCAACAATCAAAGTAAGACGTAAAATGGCAGACCAAGTTTTTCATATCTGCTTAGCTTAGCATTTAATCAATATATTTGTATGTGCGTGATAATATTTATGTCTCTGGTGGGAACGTTTTCTTCTTATTATCATCCTTCAGTATATGTCATCATTGTAAAAAAAAGTTGTCAGTTGTCAGTAAGAAATGGCAATCGATGACTGCGACAATAATGTGGCTCCTTGTTACCGTTGTTTGTTCAGTCATTTATCATTTTTTTTATTTTTTAACAATGATTACTCAGGTAGTCCGTCAGTCAAAAATGACAATCACTCTACCCCTGTTCCCTTACTATTCATTCTTACATCGTCCTTGAGAGAAAATGAAGAGAGATTTGTACATTGTTATTCTACTACCTGTTGTAGACTTATATGTAATAAGGGACCGTAACACCGGAAAATATAGGCACTCTCTCATGAAGTTGCCTACTGAGAGTATTATTTGCATGTAGTTTTTGTTGACGTGCACCGAATGACAGGTGAAGAGCAATCCATGACAGAATACAAAATGAGGCTTTCTCTATTCATCGTTTCCGTCGCCTTTGTAAAAAACGGGACAGCGAGGAAAGGGTGTCTTTATTTATAAGATGACGGAAACACGATAAACGACAAAAGAACGCCATAAAACGTGTTTCTACCTTTCTTTCCATCCAAGAAATGTACCCTGAATGAAAAACTTTTCCTTACAACGGCAGTGATAGTGATGAGATTCAGACTATATGACTTTCTCGTGATTGAGTAGTGCTGGGATAATAATAAAAAGGATATAAATATTATTTGTGTCACGTTGTAGTGTACGGTCGTGGCTGAAGAAGAAACAGGAAAAGCTAAATAAAATTCTTGGAAACACAACATGTAAATATATGGTACATAAAATTTTTGCCACGACGAATACGAATAAAACGACATCCAGTCACACATTGCGCATTGTACACGTCTGTGCGTGGTAATAACTACAGTGAGGCAATGTGTCCCTTTGTAATTTATATATCGTAATGCGACGATGTTATGATGCTCTTAAAAGAAAAAAAAGGGCGGAGTTGTTGGTATAAATAATACGAGCTAATAACTCATCTCCGGAAACTAAGTTTGATCTTTTTACATCTTAAAGCCTTCTTTTGTGCACAAAGACATGTCAAAAGAGCGAGACGTGGCAGAGTAATCATTATTCCGTAAAGAGGCGAAAAAACAAGGGAAAAAGTAGAGACAAATCCGTTTTTATAACAGCTTTCGTCTATGCTGCTTTCCTACACACAAAGAAGTCATTCGTACAATGAGCGTGTAAAGAGCCCCTTGTTCGAAATGAGATTAGAAATGAGAGCATAAATATGAGAATATGAGTAGCGTCATAATAAATATGCCAACCTCAAGGAAAAATGGGAATCATGTTGAACATGAAAATGTGTCAACGTGAAAAAAAGTGAATGACGGTACAAATAATTTGGCAGCCAGTTGACGCTCCTGCTCCCTCCCTTCCTTTCTCTCTGCTTTCTCTAGACTCCCTTATCTGTACACGATTTATCCCAGTGGATGTATTTAATAGGCATGTAGAGAGAGAGCGAAAGAGAGAGAGAGAGAGAGAAGAGAGAGAGAAGAGTCGACTTCAGAAACATACTTTGTGTGGAACATCTCTTATTATTATTACGGCTTTTACCAATATCTGAGTGAAAATAAGCGTATAATAAAAAACTGTCTTGGTCTTTCCATATGCTTGTTTGTTCCGTTACAGCTGCTGTGCTACAGTATAGTGGCACAATAGGATTCCACATGAGGGTTTTGCTACAACATTTCAAGGTATAAAATGAGAGCACATGTCAAAATGATAAAACTATGAACTTAAACAAAACTACATTCACATTTGGTGGATATTTACTACTATCAGTATGTACTGAGACTGAGAGTGCCACTACTGAGTATGAAGATTCTGTTGCATAATATTGTGCATTCCTGTCCTTTTGTTGTAACAGCTGTGGGTCGTTTCATTCCAAATGGCGGTATGTATTTACAAATGAAATGAAAAATAAATGGGGTACCCCGCACTTTGGAATATTGAGGAAACAGAAATATGGAGAAAATCGTCGTTTTTTTGGACATTTTGCATCACGAGAAACATGTTTCCACCGCCAAAAAAAGATCTACCCGTATACATATTTGTATGTGTGCCGTCATTCAGAATCCTCTGCCAATGCCATGCATATATATACACCTCCTTACAGACAGCATTAAAAATATTTTAATATTACATTACGAAACAACACGCATGTTTTCATTTTTTTTTGCTGCATTCAATTTTTTTCACAAAAAGAATCCGAAATCAGATTTCCATTTCTTCAAAACCCATAGAAAAGATTAAAAATCAAAAACAAAAAAAGGCTCAGACATTTTTATAAACCTACTCAATTTATTACATAAAGCATCGGTCTATCTTTTCCTTTCAAAATCCAACTTTCCCGTGGGGAATACGAAGAAAGAATGTCGGAAGAAACTTTTCATATAAATGGGTAGAAACTATGAAAATGAATTTTACACCGTGCTCTGTATACTGCTTGATAGCAACAAGCCCGTAGAGAGTGACAGTTCCGGTATTATTTGCAGCTGTGCATATATCACCCAGCCAAACGACCAATGTTCAGAATCTTCCAAAAAAAAACCCATTCAATTACCCTAAATCACCAGCTGAGTAGGCCGTATTTTACATAAATAGTGTGCTCTAAACTAGACGGGCGAGAGAGAGAGAGAGAATATAAAAGATGAAGTGGCTTAGCGGAGTGGAAGACGAAGAAAGGTAACATTAAACCAAAGAACGAAAAAGTCGTCTTTCCGTTGTGTACTAGTCATATTTAGCTCTCTAGTAAAGTGGGATTGTGTATACACTTTATAAAATAGATTTTATTGAAACAATTCACTCAAGTCAGCCGACCGGTAAAAGGTATTTTTTCCTCGGCTGGAAGTTTGCTTGCTCTCGTGCAAAATTTGGTGGGGTAGTAGCAGCGTTATCGGCACAAGAAGGAATAAACCTTGTGTCTATTACACACAGCGCGAAATTTTTTAAATGAATTTTCTCTTACGAAAATATATATGTATTTTACGTGATGTCGCTTCACGTTTCGTGTGCAGTACTTTGCGACTGGTCTCGTCACAATTTCGCTATTCCAAACCAAATGATTCCCATGTAGGTTTTACTGCCGTTTTATGTGGTCGACTCGATCTATGTAACGGTGAATTTTAATAATGCCATTGGCAATGTTCCTGTGTCTACATGTGTGTGTGTATGTGTGTGTGTGTGTCTCTGCGGCTCGGTAAAATGTGCTGAGAGATTGAGCTGAGGGCTGTGATGCATGCATGACTAGATCGTTTTATTGCACAATTATTACAAGAATCTGTGCGTTGAGGGGAAAATAACATTAGGATGTTTATATGTAGTAGCTTGATACATACTTACATAAAATATAAAAGACGAGCGGGAATGTGGGGCGCTAACATAGTTTAATATAACCGCATTTTGAACAAACAAAGAAAGCAGGTATTTTACTTTAGACATTGCTTTAATAATGCTTTGCTATCCGGTTTCAAATTTATGCATCATGCAGTTAATTAAAAGATGACGTGCAGCCATGTATCCTCCCTTCCTTTCATACACTTTATTGACTATAGCCACACAAACGGTAAGGTGGGGAACCTGAACGGAGTTTTGAAACCCTACGGAGGGGTATTCTAGAAAGGAGAGAAGTTTCTCGAGGTCGTGTGTAGGTATGTGGTCTTCCTTAGAAGCGTAACACATGGCCATTTGAAATTTATGCAGTGGTATGGAAGCCAGTCTGAAATTTCCATTTGTACACAGAGTGCCCCGAATTGGATGAAATTCCGTGCAACAAAGGTTTTCGCATTTGGGTATCCTCTGCTGATCTAGCGAGAGCTAAAGCAAGCATCGTGACAGTGGCAGGAACGGTGTTCCGTAGAGAAAGCTCTAATTTTCTCTGGAGAAAGCCAACGCTGCACAGCAGCAGCTGGGGAAGTCTACTCGGGTATCTCAATTACGTAGTAGTGCGCCGTTTTTATTCCTAGATGGAACCAAACTCTGTAAATGACATTCTAGGACTACGAGTCGCTACGAGAGGTTATGGCAAGAGGGTAAAACGGTGGTGGGACAGTTTGAAACGTGAAATGGGCTGAGGGATTTTGAGGGTGACGGTCTGTTATCGTTTTTAATCAGCTTTGCAGCTGAAGTATTGGCGAGGGAACTGGAATTAAATGCTGATGGAAATTGCAGATATTTTGGAAATAACAGTATACACAAATAGTCAGTTTGCTTTAAAATGTGAGGAAAATTAAAAAAGTTTTGCTGGAAGAATGTCTGGGCGTAAAATTTACAATAGTATCGTATATAAATGCCCTTTTTTGGATTTTTAATGATTTCTGCACTGTGGATTACGGTCTAAAATTTCTCCAACTGCCTGCACATATCAAATCCGCTAATTAGAAACACTAGTAAACTTTTGTATTTACGTAAATGGATCGCAACGCAACTAGTATTGATGCTATTAAAAGGATTACGCTGAAGCAAGTGTCTTGGGGCAATGTAGGAGATGATGCGCTTTCTGCAAAACCAGCATTACATCTTGGTATTGCCAAAAAATTACTAGACAGTATCCAACTATATGCCTCTCTTCGATTTCCACTCTCAAATTGCTATATTTCTTGAGACACTTTTACTTTGGCTGATACAAGACCCTCCTTTTATCTATATTAGACTTATATAGAATAATGTGCAATATTTCTTATTGTTTACCCCAAAAATAGATTCAACTATGCCCTTCCCTACTTCTGACGCAAAATATTATATTTTGTTACATTTCCACTTTCGCTCAGTAAACACAAAGATATCAGTGGTATATCAATCATTGATAAGATACGGTCCCGAGCGTCTTACATGCTTCTTGTATTTGAACTACTGACAAACGATGGAAATATAGGGGCATATACAGTAGTGTATAAATAAATAATCGTGTAAAATTTCCGAGTCTCATCACAACTGAAATAATATTTGACATTCGGTGATAAAAATCTTCGACGCAAATATATCGTGGCACGTTGTTTCTGCAGAAGTGGAAGATGGAGAGGTGGAATGAGATGATGAAAGGAAAAACAAAAAGCTTGTAGATTCGCGAAAGTGTAAAAGGGCGATAATGGAAAAAGACTGTTCACTTGCCACTTGACGCACAGCATATTTCCTATATTTTATCCACTCCAGTCTGCGAATTTACTTTTCTACAATCGTTTCCTTTTCGTCACAAGACTCCCCCTGTCTCAAAAGAGCAGTGGGTTGCCATAAGGCATTTATGACGTGACGGCGATGGCTAGTACAAGTAATCAATATTTGTACAATACTTAAATATACTCTAACGTAATTCCGCATATCACGGTTTACGTGGAGGGAAAATAGGGCACCGATTGATTTTGGAGAGACCGGGGTGTTCTAAACCAAATCGGTAGCTGGGGTCGAGCGACAGTTGATGGGCAACATGAGACGAAGTTGGCTCAAAATCTCTGTTTAGCACTTTCCACCTAGCTACGTGACTACACGTCATAACTAGCTGGATTCTTAAAGTAAAGTACAAGTGACATATGTTTGTTAACTTTACAAAAAAATTCGTGAAATGCTAAATATTAACATAAAAAGCAAGGGTGTTTACGTCATAGGTGCACCACTTGCCTGTGATAGGGATATGTGTGGGAGAGAAAGTTAGACTCAAAATCAACCCGCTAACAATCATGGTCGTTTTGGGTTAGTGTATTGAATTGGGGAATTACACTATTTTACCAAAAATGTGACGTCTGATACGGACAGCTAAAAACGCGAAACAATACGACCTGAATAACTGTAAAAACATTTTCTACAAAATGATGCGTTTCGTTGTCCTGTCAAAAAGAACAACCGCCCCTTCACACTTTCATCAACAGCAAAGGACCAAATATGCATTATGCACTAACAGAAATGTGGGAGTGGAGCCAAGAACCTGAAGTATTTGAGGCACTTCCCAAAACACTCAGCTTACATCGTAAATTCGCATAATATTAGCGCTAATACCACTCACAAACCTTTGCACCAACACACATCCAACTCTTCCAGATACTTATGAGCTGTCTTTTCCACCAAAAAAAGTTTAATTTCGGCAATGTGACCCATTCCTGTGGAAAGGGAAAGTCAAAATGGTCAGAGAGTCTGTCCACGTATAAGGACCACCTAGAACGCTGCCAGTTGTTGCCATTTCATGTGAGCGTAATGCAATAACACATTTTCGAAAATCACAGCAGCAGCGCTTCTCCCATCTTAACAGTCTTTAGCAATGCATCAGAAATACGAGAAAAGTAAAAGTATTCCGCTAACGGTTTTCATTGTTTCAACAAGCAGAAGCCCCATCTCCCAAAATACTTTCTGAAGGGTTGTTGGAAACAAAACTTGAATTTTACAAATAACAAATAATCTCCGCTCTGACCAGAATTCCTTTATGAACCCAGTCACCAGTAAACTCACAACGGCACAAGTACTCAGACACAAGGATGCAGAGGGTGAAGATACATGAATAAAGGAATGTTTAAAAATCCTCTCGCTAAAAAAAGTTAGCAGTGACGCCTCGCTTATTACTGGGTGCTGTATAACGGGTTTTGCAAGCTTTTTTGTAGTTAATATAAGCAAACAATGTATATAACCCTCAGGAACACCCGACCGTATTCAATTAAACTTCCATAAACTGGAGCATACAAAAGTCATGAGCCGTGGTCAGGAGTCCCACTAAAAAGGGGAAATATCCTCAGAAAACAAGGCAAGCGTTTGTTTACTAATACTCCACTACTTTCTGCCTTGGCACAAAACTACTGTCACCCCATTCAATTCAAGGGTCTTAAGACATCCAATAAAAGTTTTTGTATTCAACAGAGAATCTAGAGAAAAAAACGAAAAAAAAGCGAAGCGACCACTGTTCAAATGTACGACGACGACGGACGGACGGAGAAGGTACTCTCTAGGACAAAAGGAGAAAAAGAGAGCAAGATGCCGCTCATAAATGCATGACTTGCCATTAACTCTACTCAAAATGCTTTTAAGTGGACAAGAAAGAAAAAGTTAAGGATGTATGGAGTTTTTTTCAGGAGGGGGAACATTTATATTTTGTACGATTACCAAGTCGGCTTATATATCATGGATGATGGTTTTGCGATGCAGACTGTATTACTGACATAATAATAAGCACCACAACATCAACATCAACCAGAGTGAGCAAAACAACAATAACAAGCTCTATTCAAGTCAGATTCCTTGAGTGAATGAAAACGACAGAAAGGTTTCTCTGGTACATTACCTCCAGAACGTGAGTAAGTGGTCACTCTGACTTCTAAAATGGAACAAAAAGTGAAAGTAAGAACACTTGGATCATAGAGAGAGGCTGGCACGGTGGTACGCATGAAAAGGTAATGCAGAACTTACTCGAGAAAACGAAGCATTGAATGCTGATGATATATTTGTATTGCTGTCAAGGATTGAATTTTTCACTAATCCTGGATTCTAAGAAGTATAATGAATCAGAAGGTACTTTTACTGAAAAACAGCAGCAGCGTAATCATGTCAAGAACAGGTTCGAGGTGAATCATTTGCAAAGGCAGACGAAATCCTGCGGATATTTTAGTAGTTGGTGCTTCTCCGGAAAACATAAACTATGCTGTACATTATGGCAAGCAGCATTGAGATTCTGAAAACGTCCACTTTCTGATTTTGAGAAAGCCATAGAGTTTCCTTTATGTTTCTAAGACTTTGGTAAACTGTAAACTTATACATATTTTGGGATATCATCACATATATACACGTTTATGTTCCTGCATAATCAGCACATTTTACCTGTAACTCCTGACCTGGCGCAGCTGGAAATTATTTCCATTGATTTCCAAACTAAAATTGGTTTGATACTACGAATCATACCTACAGACTTGATTTCACCCACAACGCCCACACTACTTCAATGCCCAATGAACAAAACGGCTTCGTTTTCTTTCATTATTGCTCATTGCTCTTGTGAATATCCTCTCCTGTCTGGATATGACCCCTTGATTGCTTTCATTCCTTGCGCTCCAATTACTCAACTGAACAAAGCAATATAACAAGTCACAGTAGCGCATTTATTATCCATTTCCAATTAGTCTTTGCAAAGCAATATAGTTTTCACCATTCACTCTCCCAAAACAAATTTCCCAGAGATCTTTCACAGTTGTAACTGTATCTCTCCCCATTATCAATGGAGGCTTATTATGATTGTAAAATAGTAATAAGCACATATTACACACGGACAGGTTGAATTTCTTCAGTTGTCGGTTGTCTTCACATATTCCGTCCAAGGGCCCACTTCATATTCCCCATTCCATAAAATATTTTCCCGGTTCGCCGGTAAAGGAGAGGCTCACCATATTGCACATCCTACCATGATCTACCGGTGACCGGTACGCTTACCTCATTCCTTCCACACCTTCAACTCAGGGTCAGAGAGGACGTGTATAGGTAGGAAACTTGAAAATTATTCATCGTATCATCGCTTTTCCTTTTGTGCCAGGAAAACGAGGAAACCTGAGAAAGCAAGAAAGAGCAACTATCAAACGAAGAAAGGAGACTACCGTTAACACTGAGAGAAGAATTAAATGAGTGAATTCCTTTTCTCCCTGGTATCCTCTGTTACAAATTTGAACAGTGGTACTCTGGTTCTCTCTCCCTCCCTCTCTCACACACTCACAACACAAACGACTTCAATCTTCGCATCGTTTACAGCATTCAACTGTGAAACATTAACCATTGTGAAAAATATCTCACTGGAACCATTCACTTATTTCCCCGTGTTCAGCATAAAAACGAGGCTGCTTTCTATTCTGACATTGGCGTACTTTCAGAACTACTGGATAAGATACATATGCATTGTAGTAACTGACACTAATGAATATACCCGCTTTTGTGCATCTCTGCAAAACCAGGATTATAACTAGTAACACAGCCGCAGCTTAGATTCGATGATAGGATTTATTTTATTTTTTTCTCCTCTGGAACCACAGACTAGGCGTACACCGACAAGAAAAACCCGCCTGTAATAATACGTACATCGTACAACATAATAGCCACAAAGCAAATTCCAAGACCAGGTCAGAAGAAGACATATTGAAGAAATGGAATGGCGGCGCAATAACGTAGCATATTAAATTGCATTATTTGTGTGTGAGTGTATCTGTTTATGCAGTTTGAGTGCTGCCGAGAGGAAAATAGGGAAAATAGGGTGAATCTCTGTTGTATTCTTTATTCTTTGCAAGTAAATCTATATATTTATTTCCTCCACGGACCGACAAACAATTGCCATTTTTGCAATCTATTACAAGAACTCTTATTTCGGATGGGTTTGCTTGCGCTTTTGTGTTTTTTCCCCTATGTACCGTATTATCATTATCTTTAGTCCCCATTTCATGTTCCCCCTGAAAATATTACACAAGTAAGGCAGATGGGCAGGCTGACAAAAGGGGGGGCCGAGAGAGAGGGAGAGAGGGAGAGGAAAGTCAACCCAAAATGACCATATCGTGACTTATTTACTTCTATAGTTTTTTGGGAGAAGGAAGAGCTGGAAGTAGTTTCAGTGTCACTGACGGAAAAGTTACGTTTCTTGAGAGAAACTAATGCAGGAACGTACGTAGGATTGAGCTTTCTCACTTGCTATATTTATGGGTTTCCCTAACTATTTGGCATGATAATAGCACGTGTTTTTTGAATGAGTTTGGATCAAGTTTTTTTGCGATCCTCCTCCTCCTCCTTTTACAATAAAACGTTTCTCAAAGCTAAGATATTATACTATTGCTGCTGCTGATGATGATACTGAACGAACGTGAGCTGCAGAAACCGGCGCCAGCTACATGGGCTATTGACTACAGGCCTTTGCAGAATCTCAAAGAGAAACACGGAAAATAATTTTTGTGCAGTGTGGTAATGGTAGTAATTCTCGACGAGCGTTGTTAGATGGTGGATGATATGCAATATCTCAAAAGTTTTCATTGCCGACTCCCCCATTATCGTATAGCACAAAATGTAGAACCAGAGCCTACACTATAGATAGGCAGGAAAATATTGGGAGAACAAGAAAATGACATGAGTGTCCGTGTATATAGCTGATGGTCTAACGAAAATTGCAATAAAACGGGCTTTGTTGGTACGTGCTTGATAAAAAAGGAGAAAAAAAGTTACTCAGCAAAATAATAATAAAATAACAACGATGATGATGATGATGCTGATAGCATCGCCATGAAATACATCAGCAATTCCATTGCATTTTCACCTTTTTTCGTATCCAATGATGTTTCCCAAATCACATGGATAACTGGTTTGTACCAAGATCAGTGGCGCAAAATGCGGTTTCTCCTTTTCTCTTGGAATATCAGAGGAGCATATTTCTTCTTCACTGTCCACCGCAACTGCTGGCTATGATAGTACTGTCAGTTTTTGTTTTCTGCAGTTGTTTGAAAAACATGCTGACATCAACTTAATTCTTTTTTTCCCGTTGCAATTTATTTAGACAGTGTACAGCGTTTGGGACGATGAAGAAACAATCTACTACCAGCCAACAAAAACCCGAAGGGTGAAACAAATTACGTTCTTATGAAACTATACAAACAAAGGCTCTTTACTTTTCAAGAAAAAGTTGCTGCTATGCATATTTGTACTTTGAGTTCCACCAAGTCAGCCAAATAACAACGGTTTACCGATATACAGATTCACATAACATGTATAGATGTTTCACTTCACATTCTCTCTCTCTCGATGGTAGTGAAAGGGTGGGTACCTTCCAGTAATCCGCATAACCGATATCGACTCACCCGTTGAAGTGGAAAAAAACGAGTTGTGCTAGCAGTGCGGCTGTGGCCGCATGCTATCAACGATGCGGTTTAGCTCCTTTGAGAAGGGCATGAACAACCGTTATTTTTAATAAAATTGATAGTAGCTTTTTTGTTTCAGATTAGTAGGACGAGGAGAAGATTACGTACTTCATTGTGTACGAAACGTAGTTCAGTCAGTTTCGTTTACTTTTACCAGCATGCAGATTGGAAGGGTAGTAGTAGTCCGCTACATATATGCCCAGCCACAACTTTCATGTTTGACTAGGAATGCTTATGTGTATGTGTGTGTGGACGGTTAGAAACAACGGTTACACTAATAGTACTTATACGGGGTAGATTTACACCAAGTAATCAAAGAGTGAGGCTACTTGAAAAAGGAAGGATGTTGGAGAAAGCCATAATTTTGTATCAATTCTTCTTCTCCTGTCGTTCAGCGATTAAATGGCAGTAAATAGAAGTGGAACTAAATTACATGTTTTCCTTTCTTCGTACGCACGCAGATAGTCTGCAATGCAGCCAAAGAGAAGTCATTTAAAGTATATATTATTATTACAGAGCGGCAGTGTATGTAGTGTGGCTGATAAGAGGACTTCTCGTTAAAACTAAAAACGGCTTCCTCCCTTCGTTGATATATGTATGTCCCTACTTACTGGAAGTAAACAGGAGAAAACCCTTGCACAAACACACATACACGCAACTCAAAAATTTTATCTGCATTACTGTTCAAAATTTGTTCCAGTTTACGAAAGTATCCAATGGTCCTTAGCCCTTCGCCTTCACTTAAGATTTCCCTCCTATCACGCAGCCAGCCAGGCAAACAAAATTTTTACACAGTCTTTCCCTATTTCTATATACAACTTCTTATATGCATTGTGTCATTGTGCTTTGTCTTTGACTTTCCGCAATAGACTTAATAAAACACTTTGTTCAAAGTCAGTATAATTGTAATGCTACATGAAATCAAATGAGAGGAAGAATATACTCGTCCACAACCCGTAGGCACATGTTATTCTCAACAAGCCATTCTTGAAGTTTGAGCTGGCAGCAAAAGTAGAAGTGGAGATACGAGCTGGGACCTGCTTAGTAGTTCACTGTTGGTTATACGGTAGTAATTTCGAAAGAAGTAAAACTTGTTTCAAAGTTAAACTTGAAAGTTATTATCAAATGTGTGCGAAAGACGAGCAGGAAGGGTAAAGCTAGTGAGAGAGAGAGAGAGAGAGAGAGTTTTCCTAGAAGCGCTCTCTCATATGTGCATATATACACACACATATTGTCTGAAATACAAGGGAAACGGCGGTGTAGTAGTTGGTGGTTGGTTCATCGTGTTGCTAAAAGAAGACCCAAGTCCGGGCCATCACTTTCATTACTGTTTACTGTCAGTCTGTCATCTCTGTTTTTGTGCCTTTCCCTCATTAACAAGTACGACTGCTAGAATAAAAGTTTTCCCCGCTTTCTAATGAGCTTTTACATGTTGACCTTACCCTCATTTTCAGTTATATTTATTCCATGGTCAATATACGTGGAAGCAAAACGCGCAGCGTTTCGAGCAGGGTGCTTCACTACACTTTGATGAGACGGGATTACTTGGGACTGGAACTCCCGCTCACTCACACTGCCACTCCTTTTACAGAGAGAAAGAGAAGAGGCTTTGTCAAATTGTGTGCGACAGAGTGTAATACAGCGCAATAATAATGATTTGGTTTGTAGGTTCGTGTTCAATCCAGTTCCGTCATTGTTGAATTGATATAAAGTACCAATCCCTTTTTGCTCCCTTTAATAAGTACCCTGAAGTGATGACTGTGAGTCCACGCAATGTTACAAGTAAGCAAACAAGCCAGACTACAGCATCAGCAAAAGCACGAGGGGGGAAAATGAAAGGAGAAGAGCTTATCGCTCATCTTGTTAATCCGATTCTGCATACACACAAGTGAAACTCTTGTCTCTGCTTGGTAGCATCAATCAGATCAAAGGAAAAATCACAACGAGGATGGATGTAGGTACATATTCTCCTTCAAAATACCAAGGGCAAACTCTAATGCTAATAAAAAGAGCGCGCTGTGCAAAATTTTTGTTCAATCAGGGAAAAAGCCCGAAGCGCCTACATAATGTTGTACTATACCGCTTATCTGTACAGTGGAATTACATACAAAAAATAGTAGTATTACTGCTCTACTTGTTTTTTGAGAGGAGAGATCAAGGCAGGGAAGTAATTTGTTTAATGGTGTGTCCAGTTTAATCGACTGTCAAGTAGTTTCAGGAAAGAATCGCCAGTTTAAAAGGTGACTTTGTGAAGGACTAATAGGTATTTTGCTGCATGTTTAATGAAATGTATATTTGCCGTAGTTGTTGTTGTACTGGCAGGAAACTGCCGGAGAGAAAGTAAATTGGAAACAAACAAGGAGTGTGTAGTCTTCTGTATTTCGATTACACGTGCTTCCATTATTAGAGTGGAGGAAGGCGCGTGAGTAAATGTCGCGGTACGAAACACATTCCGTACAGAGCACTTTAGTTGGAGAATGTTGAAATTATTAATTCCTCTTGTTTCCTGTCAGGCCGTTCCTTTCCTTTCTCAAAGACGGCCATAAAAACTATATAGCTTTTGGTCATCAGTCACCACCAACACGAATCATTTGATGTATCACTTGACAGATATCGTACTTGATACTGGGTGACATGTCAATTGATATTCTGGTGGTCTTAAAGTGACTCTATGGAATTGCAATCCATCCGGAAGAGGTTACCCCCTACCTTACATGCTCAAGCTGAGTATTATAATAATGTTGCGAGTAGACGAAGATTGAAAGGTTCATTCGAATGCAAAGGAAGTCAGCTTTCTTTTGGTAGAGAAAAAGGGAGAGTGTATATACACTGTTTAAAAGCACATGGAACTAAATCAATCTCTGTCTGGTGACTCCACAATGTAACCATTTATTCAAGTAGAAGTCGCTTTTCGCTGATTGCCAACATTATGTTTCTGAAAAAAACC
>JAHZNE010002753.1:0-18043 GCA_027744055.1 Callyntrura sp. NNG-2020 | reverse complement strand
CCCCCGACGGGGGTGTTGGAGTCCACCGGAGTAGTGAATAAAATTTTAATTGTATTTAATTAACGTTACTATGCATTCGTAAGTTGTGATCCCTAACCTTAAGCAGAAATGTTGAAGCAAAAACTTGCTACATTAAGGTTTTTATTTACATAATTATTACTTGATTTGATTGATTATCAATATTAGCAGACGTCGATATAATGAAGCTGGAATACATCTATTTATTTGAATATTACTTACATCCATATTAATTTAAAATTATACGATAACTATAACAACAACGTAAATCTTAATACCAGTACGACATATGATCTTACCGTAGGACAGTAGGAAAATAGAGCGAGAGAAATGGATAAACTGGATCGATACTATGAGAAGAACCTCAAAAGGTACAACTGACACGACAAACGTATGAAAGCTTGCAATTATGCAAGAAAGCAGAATTCCTATCTTGTGGAAAGGTATTTTGTTCCAAAAGTTTAGTGCCTTTGCAAGGGATAAGAATAGCTGTATATTATATCTAATACACATGAACTTTGACGCACTTCGACCCAGCGACCTAAGAACAAAATATTTACCTTCCTTCAGTAGACCTTCGAGAGATTGGTTGGTACACCCTCTAGTATTAGTGCAAGTTAAAGGCACAAGTCGTTGCTCTAATGAAATCAAACTCAAAAGTAGAATAAAGGTAGCAGCGACCATTTCGATGGGAGCCGCCACAGAAAAAGCAACACAACATCTTACGTGTATCATTGGCATCATGGCATATATTATGGAGCATCTCCTCAGGTGGAACAAAGGTCATGGGAGCCATCTTTATTACAATACCCTTAACTATGAACATTAAGGCAATGTGTAGCACCATATTTATAAGGTTCACATACAACATGAACAGTTCTCTACTGCATTCTTCAAAAACTAACTTTTTATTTTCCCAATCTATATAATAAAGTCGGCGGATTAAAAGTAATTTTTGGCAGATAATGTGGCTCAGTTATATGGAATTCCACGTTAGTGGTGTCGTCATTATATCACTGAAAATGCTTGTTATAATCCGAGAAATGCTTTACAACTAAGTGAGTGGCGGTTTTATGAAATTATTTATACATTAATGGTAAAGCGCAAAAAGTAAAAAATTGTTTGTTTTTAATTTACCTTGTTCATGTTGTCTATACAAAAACATGTTAAAATGCTTACAATCAGGTACGTTTTATTGGGGTAAAAATTGCAGGAAAAAGACTAATAAAAGGCGCAAGCAATGTTTTTTTACGCTTTTTTTATTTTTACTATCTAAATATTAGTCATACAGCAAACTTTGCAAACCAACAATAGGCAATATATAGAGATATAACAGCCATGGGAGACTAGGTGGGACAAGCTAATGCAACACTTATATGCAAAAAAACTGTTTTGTTAAACAATTTTATTTTATGATGAATTTCGCATCCATGATGAACGTTGTATCGCATCCAATTAGTTAAAATGATATACTGAAACTGTAATTGATAGGGGTTTTAAGCAATGTAACCAATACCACATATAGGAACATTTCAGTAAACATTACTCCTTTGTTGTCCGGCAAATGTAAAAATGATGAATATCAACTTTTGTTCGCACCCATATACCCTATCATCCCCTGCTGATGTTAATCACACCCGCATCACCCAGGTATTTTGATCATTGACCCTTTATCGTTCGATGATACATTTTTTCTTGTTTTCCAAGTAACTGTAAAAATGTATCACATGACGCCTTTTTAAACCTAACTTGAAGAACACCTTGCTCATTGTATTTATTAGACTTATCCTTCTTGTGCAACCGGAACGCAGTTGTATGGATTCAAATAAAATGCATATGTATGGAGAACCGGCGCCCTTTGTAGACATAAATGGGTAAATAAGAGTTCGGTTCTTGACGGTGACGATCTTGCAACTTTAAAAAGTTCATATCTCTGATTCCCCACATTTCATACCTTGATTTGATTTGAACTTTGTTGTCATTTCCCTCGCAAGAAGACGGAGCGTATTGACGGGAAGTTTTTAAAGCGAGCAAATCTTGAGTTTCAGAGTATTCGTATTTAAATTCAAATAGTGCATCTATGTCCATGCAGTATCAGTAAAATATAAAAACGGTTGTATTTTACTGGTACTCAAAATGTGGTACAAGACACGATAGTACATAGTGTATTAATTGACATGCAATTTCAATATGAATTGCCGCCCTACTATACCCGACAATCAATTTAACGTTCTCGCTTTCTAGTTAAGGAGAATATGAAAAGTGTCGTTCTATTGTATGGTTCATTTCATATTTATTAAAGCGACAGTAAAAAAAGTTTAATTATTTTCATGTCTATTTTACTATGTACAGGGCTCCAACATGAAGTGCATTACATATACGTACATAGCTTAAATACAACAGTGCACACGATATTTATGCATTTTATTTTACAATATAAAACAGCACCAGTGTATACTGCTCCTACTGCTTATTGATTTGCATAAATGTTTCATCCGTATGGCATTCGATAAACTGGAATTTTATCGAAAAATAAAATTTATACCAACCAATGCACGCTGCTGCTATTTTGTCCAATAAGAGAAAGCTATATTTTGTGAAGAATGAGGCAAACCATTCGATTGAATGTACGTGTAAGCTCGCAACCATTTCGAGTTTCAGTTGAGTTAAATAAAATTTGTGATATATGTTACTACAGATAGTTTACCACATACTCGTAAAACAATAAATTTATAATATAATTCCTGTGCATCTTTCAATGGCAACAGAAATTTAAACACTGGGGACTTGTTATTAAATTTAAAAAGAGAATTTAATTTTCGCCAAAGGTTAATTAATTTCAAGAGAAGTACAAGGTACCTGCCTTTTCAATTGGTCTGGTTATAAGAGCTAAAGTATAAACTGATGCTAATAAATTCTGCTTTTCAACACTGCGCTTACTTTAGTGTTTCATCAAAAATTAAAAGGTGTCTAATTAATACAAACAAACCTACCCGAGCTGCTATTACTTTGCCAATAAGCTGCGTATAAATTAGGCAAATACTAATACTATCGATTGAAAACACATGAACACTTAATAAACCAGTTTTGAACTCCCCTCAACATTTGACGTAGTTTATTTGACGGTCCCCCAGAAAACTTTGGTCGCTATAACAATTTTAGGAATTCATTAGTCATTTAATTACAATCAGTTGTCGTAAAAAATACCTAAAAATTTTCAGTCGGTTACCGCACCATTTTACGTTTTCCAAAATTCACGTTGTTATTGTAATAGTAGAGTAATATACGCACGAAATTTGAACTCGCTGCAAAAATGAAAATTCAACCATTGGTTACAATTTGCGTTCTTTTTAATATCGGACATTCTGTCCCTTACAAACCTCTCTGCTACTATGACTCTCTTCTGGAACGCTTTCATTCCACGATGACTCCGTCCGCCGAAAGATATTTCCCCGAGTACGAGTTAATTTTCCACACGTTCTCACTTTCACCGGAGTGTAAATTTCAACCGGAGCGATATCGTGCAGTAGTGCTACGGTGTTGCCTAGAACCTCCCATAACTTTAAACGAGGTATTCCCGTTTAGGCACACACAACCAGTGCATCTAATAATGACCGTCCTCCAGCAAACATAGGCCCAGCAGACAAAACGTGGCAATTTCGGATTTTCAATATCTTGCCTCCAATGTTAACACCATCTTTGTGCTGGTCGACGCCTTACCTGGTTACAGTTACAAGTTTGCAATGAACTTTCTGAAAACGATTTTGACAAGGGAAGACATGGGAAAAAAGGCAATGAAATTAGTGATTCACTCCACCGTTTCGGAAAATGACAAAGTGGAGCATCGCTATTCAATCGTTTGTAATGGCTACTGCAATCAAGCAGAAAATACCGGGATCATGCTGCATGACTTCCATATTCTCCGCTTGTTGTCCGCGGCCCATTTTCACCGGAACAAGCACCGTGTTCCCGACACTGTAATAGTGCCTGCCCTCGTTGCTGCCAGATTGGCGGATTATTTTCTGGAAAAACAAACCAACGAGGAGCATTTCGACTGCTGGAATTATTTATTTCGACATAAAGAGTTTTACTACTGCACACCGGAACTAATGACAGTTATTTTGCTATCGAAAACCCACAATATGTCATTGCAACTGTTTGGTAAGTATCTGGAGCCCGCTAGCCTGGCGGATTTTCGTGAGCACATCGTAACTACAACTTATGAGAACAGGTCGATTCGCCATGAAATTCTTGTAAGTACCAAACAAAGTTCTGAGGGAGCACAAACACTGGTGTACTGCACGTTTAACATGGTGGACTCGGAGGAAAAACCTGCTATTAATTTTACAGTTTGGATCTTTCCCTTCTCTTCCCTTCTATTTGGCAATTGCTGGTTGTGTTCCTGGTCTTCTTTGTTGTAATAGGAAAGAACAACTATACTGGCGAGATTTCGAAGAATATTGTTAAATTGGTTGTATGCAAGGTACAAAGACTGCTGGACATTATGGGGACCCTGCTGGGAAATTCCACTCCGGCGTATTTAGCCCGGGTAAAATTTTTCATTTTTGTGCCTTTTTTTGGCGTGTTTCTCTCCAATTTTTGGAGCAACGAAATTATTAGCGTTCTCATAGTGCCGGACACACCAGCCGTCTATAACGACTTGAAGGAATTGTTGGATGCCGGGTACAAAATCATAAGTCTGCCACTAACTCCAGTATTACAGGAACGATTTGAAAATTGGTTTAAGCTAAATGGAGTTTCAAAGATGGTTAATGATAGTGTAGATGCCAGCCTTTCAAACGACGGCGGCGGCCTCTTGTTGCAGGAAGATATAATAGGTCATATTACGAATAAACGGGCCCAAGTAGTGAACGTAGCAACGGGGAATGATCAAATGCTGTTGTACACGAAATGGTTGCAGAACACCACAGAGCATAAGAATGCTATGTGTTTTCTCTTGAAAAAACCGTTTCACAACAACTACTTGTTTATGGAAATTCTTACTATGAATTCAAAGTGGCTGTTTGAAACTTGTGCCTGGGTGGAACAAGCAGGTTTGCAGCAATTGTGGGCAGTTTGGTCAAGCTATTTTTATCGCTTGCATGAAAAGATGGATTTGGTGGATCCCAACCCCAAGGAATTCGTCACAGTTGATGACAAAATTGACCTTAGTAGTATGGCGGCTGTCTTAATTTTGATGTGTGTTTTATTTTGTGTGGCATTGATTATTTTCTTAATTGAAGTCGGGATCTTGCAGACTGGGTGGTATATCAGGGTTACAATTTATTGGCTTTCAGGCATTTTGGGATCGCGGAATGATAGAATAATGATCTTCTAAATGTTATGGAATAAAGTATATGAAAATATAAAAAAAACTCTCTTAAAAAGTTAATGTGGAATCAATATTGTTGGGACCGATCCCTTGAATTAGTTTTTTTTTATCACAACAATGACTTTATTTCTGAAAAAAATGACATATCGTTGAGACAGAAAATGAAAGTGGTTGAATGGAAATGTAAAGTTCCAGCATTTACAATTGTATGTAATAAGTTTATTCAATATACCTAATTGAAAGAGAACATCCTTTTTGTATTATTTTGTTATATCAACATATATGAAACGCTTAGTAATGAAAAAGACATAATATTGACTTAAATTCTATGGCCACCTAACAAGATTTTATTATTCGGAACCGATATCTACGTTAACAGACATGTCTATGACTAATTAATGTCAATTATAGGACAAGGCAAGGCAAGAGGAAAGTACTCCTACCTTAATTTGGTGTTGGCATTAAGCCATTTTAATGAATGAAAGTAAATTTTATTGTTATATGGAGATAGAAACGTGTAACTCTTTGTTTAAACCGTTAGTGTTTACTTTTATACTTACAAGTTTTCATTTCTGATGTGCTGAAGCTGCAAGCAACTAACGACATACAATGTACAAATGACCTACAAAACTAATTATGACTTAGTTTGCATACTTACTTGGTCTCACCATGCCATTTTTGTGAATTATGGAAGTCATAGGTACAGTGTAGGTACTATAAAATCTTAAAACAAATAAATAAATTTTGCTAAAACCATTAAAATGGGTAACTAATAACTTTCCTTTTGAATCAATAGTAGAGAAAATATTTGGCATTACTAATAGAATAGCTTTGTCCGCGGATGTTTCACCCATAAATTTGTGTATTTATTAATAAAATAATTCCTCGTCAAGGTTGTTAAAAAAAGTCAAAAAGGGAGTTCCATAAAAAATTTACAACACTTCATTCGATATACGCGTTCTATTTAAAAGCACATGAAACTGAGTCGCGGTATTTTAATGTCATAATTATATGTAGATGTACACAAGAGGGATAAGATAAAAATTTGTTTAATTTATAATATTGTACCTATATAAACATGATGTGATGGTAATACGGTGATCTGTACCTGTACAAGTTATCTTCTTTTTTTTACCCTATTTCTAACATGCAAGCTATGTGCAACTAAACTGCTGTTCGGAGTAGAATCAGTTTGTTAAATTGTTCATAGAAGAGGCAAAAGTAAAAGTCCCATTTACAAATCTTTGTAGTACAAAGAAACATGTATTTGAATATTTTGCAATTGATTTGCTAAGACAAGTTTATTAAGCCATGTATTGTTGAATCAAGGAACATATATGAATAGGTCTTATTCTCAATATAATGATAGCTATGAAAGTAAAGTAGTTAGTTTCTAATATATTCTCATTTACAATGAGTTGAAAGACAAAGAAACAAATCTGTTATTAGTATTACAGTCCAAAGTTGATGCCAGACATCTTCCATTGGTATACAAAATTTCATAAAGTACTCGTAGACTTGAAGATGTGACAGAATGTTACCAAAATGAGAAAATATGAGCACGAAATATGGAGTTTGGGAATAATGTGTGAGGCTGCAGTTTCCAGGCAGCCAGGGTGAACAGAAGTAATGAAAAATGCTTGTATGTGTTCGTCTACGGCTACTGCTTGCGTTGTTGAATACTACTTACGGAGTCTGGTTTGTATAATAATATATATAACAAACAAATGCCTCTATTTATGTCTTTTCATGAAAGCTCTTCTTTGCAAGAATTTGACGGTAAAGGGTAGAATTAAATTTAAATCTATTGAAGCGTTTTTTTAAACATTCTCTTTGAAGATATATTTAGAACTATTTTATTTACTATCAACACTAAGTTAAACAGCCAATCTACTTAAGTAAATGTGACGTGAAAGCAAATGCAGATCTTAATTTTGAAAAATATACTTTAGAAAATTTTAGCTTGTAAATGCCAACTTACAATTTATAATTAAACTAGTATTATCGTTCAGCACACCGTGTATATTGACAGCAACAATTCGGATTAGAAAACGGTTGTTGTGTTTGCTCTACATCTCTTTAGAGTATCATCAAAAATCTGTGTAATGTTGGAGTTTGTTGGTTGAGTACAATTTTGTGGCATGACAATCCATCTATTCAGTCGTCGATAGTAAAGGCAATAGTAAAAGTCACAACCGCCGCAACTAACCGTTTGGTTTGCGTCCGGTTTGTATATACCGTTCTTTTTGCAAATGGTCCACGGGGTTCCGTTTGTGGTAGAAATCATGCAAATGTACGCGGCAAAAGCCTAGAAATAAAATTTACATTTTCTCTCTCAGACTTTCATGTAATTTGTAGAATTTTGTTAAAAGTACGAATTGAATTGGCTACTTACCACAATGACGACGGAAGTAAACTTGAAGGAAGACATCATGCCGGAAATATTACAATCGTCTTTGTGAAAATCAGAAAGTAAAAGTGGTGGGGTGGAAATGCGAACTGGTGGTAATTTTTGCAGGTGTACTTTGTTGCTTGGTTGAATAAGCTCGAATATGCAAAGTTGGCTGCGAAAATCCTTTTTATATCGTTCTACCGTATATTGGCTGAAACAGTGACCCATGTGAAAAAATGATAATAAGGACATTTGTTTTATACCCGGTCAGTGCTTTTTTAATTGTTGAAAGCCAGTATATTAAATGAAGTTTTAATTGGTCCTCTGATTTATGTCACCAACATTTTGTCAAGGTTGCGGTCGATTGTTTTATTAATTCAGTATTTGAGGATATCGGAAATCCTATATGGCAAGGCAAATATATTCTCATAGATATTGTATTCCCATGATGTACAAATCCATCAAGTGTTGCATTAGAAGATCAGACCAAATTATATTAAATAAAGTAGTACCACCATCGCTGATATAGTAACAATGAAAAATATGCGTATCATTGTTACGGATTCGTTGCTACAACCTGTCATATTTAACTTTATTATGTTTGCACCTAAAATGACCATAGCATGATGATCATTTAAATTTTTGTTAGTTTTGCCTTTCAAATACTTGAAAAGAATAGCGAACACAATATGATGCTTATCACTGTAATTTAATTACAAATTATACAGATCTCTGAGTAAAATTTATAGCATACATGAAAAGTAAGAAAACAAATAAAATCGTAATGACTCCAAAGGTAATAGTAATACACCATTACATAAAGCTTGGTACTGTGCTTAAATAAACATGACTACGTGCTACTTACCTTCATAAAATATTTACACAGTAAGAAGAGGATAATGTTCATACATTGTTTAACGATTTACTCTTCAATAAGTATTACGTCATAACTTTCATAACGGTAGCTTTTATACAGCTACGGGGCACCTAGCACTACAAGTACGAACATTGTAGTTAAATTCCGATATTATTTGGAAAATAATTTTAAAATGGATTTGGGTTAACACCCTTATTTTATATATGATTGTGTAAACGAAAACTAAACTTTTCCTAAGTTAGTTTTTTTTAAATTGGTTTAATTACATTACCGATTTTTAAAGGCATTGACGCGCCTGATTTTATGACTGCATTAAAACCTGCTGAATGGGAATGAATACATTCATGTAGTAAAGCTACGAAAAGTCGTCATTGTTACTATAGATCAGTAAACGTGGTACAGCTTTTTATAAATTTTGGTATGATCTCCTAATGAAACACTTGATGGATGTGTACATCACCAGAATACATTATCTATCAGGAGATATTTTCTCTGCCACCTAGGTTTTCCTTGATCCCCAAATACTAAATTAATAAAATAATCGACCGCAACCTTGGTAAAATGTTGGTAATCTAAATCAGAGGACCAATTAACACTTCAGCTAATCTATTAGCTTTCAATAATTAAAAAAGCACTGACCGCCTATAAAATAAATGTCAGCATTATTATGTTTCCACACGGGTCACTGTTTCAGCCAGTATACGGTAGAACGATATAAAAAGGATTTTCTCGGCTGAACTTAACATATTCGAGCTGCTTCAACTAAGCAACAAAGTAAACCTGCAAAAACTATCATTAGATCGCAGTAGCTTCCTATCACTTCCGCCCTATCACTTTTCCTTTTTGATTTTCACAAAGACGATTGAAATATTTCCGAAATTATGTCTTCCTTCAAGTTCACTTCCATCATCATTGTGGTAAGTAGCTATTTTAATTATTACTTTTAACAAAATGTTACACATAACAAGAGTTCTGAAAGCGAAAATGTAAATTTTATTTTCTAGGCTTTTGCCGCCTACATTTGCATGATTTCTACCACAAACGGAACTCCGTGGACCATTTGCAAAAAGAACGGTATATACAAACCGGACGCAAACCAAACGGTTAGTTGCGGCGGTTGTGACTTTTTACTATTGCCTTTACTATCGACGACTGAATAGATGGATTGTCATGCCACAAAATTGTACTCAACCAACAAACTCAAACATCACACAGATTTTTGATGATACTCTAAAGAGATGTAGAGCAAACACAACAACCGTTTTCTAATCGGAATCGTCACTGTTAATATAAAGGGTTCTGGAGGGGAATGTTAGCTGAATTATAAATTATAAGTTAGCATTTAAAAATTATAATTTCCTTGTGAAGTATATTTCTTCCATATTAAGATTCTGTAGTTTCTCTCGTGTCACATTTACTAGAGTAGATTCACTTGCAAATTATTATTGTTAATGACATAAGCTGTGGTAAAAACACATTGATTTGGAGTATTTTAATAAACGCTTCAAAAGATATAAATGTAATTCTACCCGTCACCGTCAAATTCTTTGAAGGGAACGCTTTCATGAAGGACATGAATATCACATTTTAAAATACCATACATAGATTTCGATACCTTAAGGCAGAAACGTCGCACAATATCTAAAGCCCACATATATCATATCCGCGTACTCTATAAAATTTTGTATGTCACTAGAAAATTTCTGATATAAAATTTGGTTGGTTACATGAAAATTGATTGCTTTTCTGTACAAAACAGTTGATATATTTGAAATTACAAATACTTACATTTAATATCAAACCTGTCAACTTAATCGTTGCTGTAGCAACGACGTTTTATAACTCAACAAACATTTGTTTTATGTTGAACAACTGTACTCTGTCTGCCTCTGTTTATTATACTTATTTCATGCGCCGTTTGATTGCTCACATATAAAAAAGTCTGTTCTCATAAAAATATAATGCAATTCTTGATACAAATGCCCAGTAATTTCATTATTTTTCTACGACCATTATGTCGACTTCAAAAATCTGAAACAAAACTCATTAAATCAATAAATGTGCCTAATTCTGGTTTTTATTCTTAATTGTAAGATATAGTAGGCTCGCACATAAGGACCATTCTTGTGTCAATTGAAGTAAAACCATTTGATAAATTGATTGTAAGCTCCCTACAATTCGGCAATAGTGTCTGTAAATAATTGAAAATTCGAAATTAAATCCACTCAACCGTTAATAACTCTGTGAAGTATTTTTCTTTTGCCATTTGCAATTTTTTTTTCGTTTGACAAGGTATCTCATTTTGGCATGTGCCTTCTTGCATCAGGCAATCGAGAATACTAAATAATATAGAAATACTGCACAATAAAAACAAACGTTCATACATTTTTCAATAAACTTTTTGCATAAAGGAATTAGCCGCTTTCTTTGAAGGCTTGGTAGCATTAATTATCTTATGTGAATACAGTTGACAGTACTCGACATTAATCATATAATTGTATATCGTAACTGCACAATGAATACAATATTAACAATAGGATTTGTTGCACTGTTGTTTACTATTGTATGCTTATCTCAAGAAAGCAAAAGCGTTATTAATCAGTCGCCATTAACAATTTTTACACAATGCGTAGTGCACTATTCTGACAGTAAGATAGATGTAAATCCAAACTTAAGTTTTAACTATTCGTCACTACAACCACAATTTTTTACTTACTGTCAAACAAAGAGTTTATGTATCAGCGTGTGGACCGGTAAATTAAGTGACTCCAACGATTCAGTAGCCAACCAGTTTCTTAGTAAACTTGAATCTAACGAGAAAAGTAAACATTGTCATATGAATAATTCCGATTTGCCAGAATATCTACACTTTCATCATGTCGTGTTTCCTGCAGTTATGACACCATTGAAGTATAGTATAAAATGCGTCGTAATATTTCCTAAAGTGCAAATTACAACAGAAACTGCAGTAGAAAATTCGAAAATTACGTTTTCTTATCAGGACAACCTTTTGTGGCTAAATTTTGGATATTTTCCCACCCATATTAATCCGACTTGCCGAACGTATTTAAAAAGACCACCCACGTTTTATTTAGGCTTTGCTCTAATTCCACTTCTTACAAGCTGCAGAGAAGACATTAAAATTGAAGTTAGCAAACTAATTAACGTTAAGTTGATGTTTGTATCAGCAAATTCTAATCAGAATTCTCAGGGAATCTGCGTTGGTGTTATGAAAGACCGAGACAGCTACTCCAAACGATGGATAAATATAGGATTACATTTTCGTATTGCGTTGGGAGGGATTCAACTGGTATTATTACGCAATTGCTGTTCTTCATTTCAAACGCTAACGAACAAAATACGACATGCTCATACAATACACAAAAAGCATCAAAGTAATGGTGTGTCTAAACACAAAAACAGTGGCTTGTTTAAACTTAGGAAAGGCTCATCCACGGAATCAGCAATAGATCTGGTTATACGAAGTTATCTTAACGAATCCTTCAATAATATCGAAGCATCTATAAAGTTTTCAAACGCCATAGCAGAGGGAAAATTTAAAGCAATAAGACATTACGTTCACCATCTGTCATATGGATATAAATATGTGGGTGGTTTGCGGTATGCGATTACTGTATCAAACAAGAAAACGGAACAACTTTTTGGATCCGTGGATCTCCTGCTTCGTCCGTTTCTCGTGACAACATGGCTTTTATTAGTGGCAGCGACTGTATACTGGCTTATAGTCATTCATGTCAGTACAAATGAAACTTTGTTTAGTTCCTTATTTTGGCTTGTGTCCACTGTTTTGGAGCAAGGTCATGATGGCAGTAGATTTAGAATTCGTACGATATCAGTGCACTTGTTAATATGGATTGTGGGAGCAGTTTTCTTTCGAAATTTTTACACATTTTCAGTATATTCAGATTTAACCACAGTTGAATCAGACCCAGCATGGCTGCCAAAATCTTTGGCTGAAATTTGCAACAAGAGTAGCCAAAATTCAAAGTACACTGTTATATCCGCTGGGGTCACCTTCTCTAATAAAACGATTGAGCATTACAAAAACAAGTCAAACCATACTTATGAGAAGCTATTGCCATGTACCAAAGTAATTTCACGTAACATCCCTAGTTTACGGCCAATTTTGGTGAAACTTCGGGATATCCAATCAAATATATCGAACATGTTAGGAGATAAAAATTTAGTTTTCTTCTTCCTCAGTCCAGGTTATGAAGACCAAGTACTGCGTTACTGGTTGTCGATTTATACGAATGTTCCATATTACTTGAATGATGAAATGCCGGTTGTTCGAACCAATCGATTTTTGTACGTTGAACGGATGACTTGGTATACTGAAATTTGCATAAATGCTATCACTCATTTGTATGATGGTGGTATAGTTACATACTTTGAAGATGTAATAGAGCGAAGTAGATGGATTTATGGTAAACTATTATATTATGGTAGAAGTTTAAACATTTCCACTAATTTTGTTAACATTAATTCATATGTACAAGCAAATGTAAGGAAAGACTTCAATCGGTTATTAACATCTCAATGGGACGTTGCTAAAAAGTATCAAACAAAAGTAGTGCCACAATCACACAAAGGTCTACGGACTGAAACTGCAAAGGCTACTTTGGTAGATATTATTGTAAGCTGGCAGATATATGGGATTGGAATTGGGATAGCTTTTATTGTGTGGTTAGTAGAATTAGTAAGGAATGCTTGTGTGGCCATAAACAGGAATCTCTCAAATATGCAAATTATTGAAGTATGGGTGTGTCCGATCAGGCAGCCGAAGTATTAGTTCACATATCATTTGATTAAATACTTTAAATATAAAAATGTCATCAGGAGCGTGTCATAACAAATACAACCTGGTTCAATCCAGCCAAAGCGACATTTCGGCATGAAAATGCTCAAGAAATGATACGGGAAAGAACGAAATTTTTAGTATTTCACATGTGGTGGGTCATCCTTCCAAGGACTCAGCATCCTTGTCTATTTCCGGTTTTGCGTTTGATTACCACAATTGCATTTGTGCAGTAGCCATCATCACAAGGTGGATTCTAATTTTTAGTGTAAAAGCAAAATACGAATTCATTTCAAACGATAGCAATACATTATACAACCAATTACTTCTACCCATTCATGCCGCTCTGGAGCAAGACAACAGGCAGCATCTAACAGAAGTGGGTGAACCAAACCGTTAAACCAGAAACGTTAGACGATTCGACCAAACACAATTTTAAAATTTACGGCAAAGCAGCCGGTCGTAGCGCAAATGACTTGATGTTGCCACTATCAGCAACATCGGATGAAAGTCAGAGGGGAGAAGTTTGAAATGAAGGAGCAATTATTTAGAAATATGACTAGACGTGCACATAAAAATTAGCAGTTCGCTGAAAAATATCCGTACATTTGGAAATAAATTTACAACATGACGAATAGTGAATTTTATTCGTCAGATAAAGTGCAACTCACTTTTACATTAATAAAACTCAGTCTTGTGGAATGGTAGCATTCTTGAGCTGGTATGACGATATTAAGAGATGGAAAAACGTTTGGTGTAAATAAGAGTAGAAACACAGACGAAAACGGATTGCCAAAACAAGTAAAATAAATTTTCTACCTACAAGTGTTGGGTGGATGCTATCTGATATTTCTGTGCCGATTAACGCAGTCATTTTAATGTTTTCTGGCGTACATCAATCGAGAATTGCGCTGAAGTAGAAAAATTGAAAAATGGAAGCGGGCTTTCAGTCAAGGAAAAACAGATCAGTTCTTATTCAGATAACGAGCGTTTAATTCAATGTTTAATGTATTTTCAATGTTAAATTTAGATATTGTTGTCATATTTTATCGTATTTAATTACTATTATGTCATATTTGTTCTATGAATTGAAATTATTTGTTGTTTCCGCATATAAATTACAAATTTATTAGCGTTTAGCAACTCTTTAATTCTACTATAAAGTGACAGTGAACTAAATAATCTACGTATACCGTAATACTAATAGGCCATTAATTGCTTTAAAACGATATGTTAACATTAATTGCGATTTTAATTAGCACCAGTCCTGAGTTTATAAGTAATAGAAAAGCATAACAACTATATTAAAGTCATATATAACAGGTAGCCCAAAAATGTAATTACGTTAATGATGATAATAAAAAAAGAAGTAAACTTGTTACAACTAATACTTCATTATGCCACTATGCTGCACGTTCTATCACGGTGACACACAGTTCTCCAATGGTTTTGTTTTTTCAAACAAATTTATTTCACTGAAAAAACTATATTCGACACGTGAACGTTAAAATTTATACATTTTTATATTTATACATTGTCGTTTATAAAATGTTGTACAAACAGTATGTTATTACGGTATTAATTTTGATTACAAATTCGTGGGGCGCTTTAGGGGTGTGCATTTTAATTTTTACGTATTACTCCAGGAATCCAACAGTGATCGTGAGCTTGAGAGTATTGTTACATCTATCACAGGCGGCGTTGACCTTAGTAAAGCATCTGATGACGGTGACCTTAGTGGAAGGTCTTTCGATGACGACGTCGACCTAGATGGGCGATCAAACGATGACGACGCCGGCCTAGATGGACGATCCAACGATGACGACGGCGACCTAGATGGAAGATCCAATGATGACGACGCCGACCTAGATGGACGATCCAACGATGACGACGCCGACCTAGATGGACGATCCAACGATGACGACACCGATCTAGACGGACGATCCACCGATGACGACACCGATCTAGATGGACGATCTAATGATGACGATACCGACCTAGATGGAAGATCGGTCGATGATGACGGCGATCTCGATGGACGATCTTTCGATGATGATTCCGACCTAGATGGAAGATCTATCGACGATGACGCTGACTTAGATGGAAGAAATTTGGATGATGACTCGGACTTAGATGGAAGATATGTTGATGGCTCTACGAAAACTGGTGGTTCGTGTTATTCTGATACAAGACAAATGTATTTTCCGAAGGAGACTCAGAAATGCTGTGAATTACACAATTTCCCTTGTAAATTTGTAAGTTGTTATACTACAATAATTTCTTGATATCATTGTTACCATTGCCACGTTGTCAGTAACGATTATGAAGCTACTTGCCGTAACGTCTCGTTTAGATAAAAAAGAAAATGCATGTCAAACTAAATCTTTATTAATTCATAGGCATCGAATCAAGATGTCTGGTGCATCATGAATAGTGACGAGCTGGAGACATTTGGCGAGTGCTGCAAAAGCAAAGGAGGAGGCAAATACATAAAAGTTTCACCGAACGTTCCAGAGGAAAAAGAATGCGTCTCAAAAATAGACGAATTAGTAGCTGTAGCTTTGACAGACGATATAAAGCATTAATGATACATTCTTTTTATGTATTACCCAATAAATTTTCTACTCAAAATTTCTGTTTATGTAATACATTCTTATGGAAGTTTCAATAGGATATATTAAAACCTGAACAATTACATATGGATTTGATCATTAAATTTCTTTGAAAATTAAAACGGTGTAATCTACCTTCGTGAGAAACTACGGAGAGCATATTACACTAATCCATTTACTTTCAATAAACTATTACAAAGCATATAGACACATTGTAGTGCACCATGAAATTTTATTTATAGTTAACTTGTACTAAAGTGTTTGAATTTTAACGATTACCAAAATGTGGTGCTAACTATTTTTTTTAAAGTATTGTGTACCCCGTGATTTCCCAAACCTCATAACTAACTGCATACTTGATCGTGCGGCATGAATGTCAATATAAACTATTATTTTTATCTAAGGTACACTTATGCCAAATTTGAGCTAAAGTTGTTAACCAATGTGGGAGTGCAAAGTATTGTCATTACAAACAGATCCTCAGCCGAACGGACATGCAAACATAAACCAAATCATCATTAAAATGGTTTCGTAGTTAATTATACCATTTTTAGATTTTTAAAAGTTTTTGAAAATTTGGTACTTGGTGAAATTCAAATCCCCATAATTTCCGTTTTACTTGACGTCCGGTCTGAATTTCAACAGGAAATATGCTATTGACCTGAGGCATCTACTGGCAAAGTTTCAGCAAGTTCCGTCAATTCCCTCAAAAGTTGTCATCACTACAGACAGACAGACAGACATGCACACAAACAGACAAACATGCTGATTGCATAAACTACATCAGCATTAAAATTACATTTTTCTCAAGTTTTTTCATGACAATAAAGTTAAAAGTCATTTTTACTGCGAGGCACAAAGCTAGATTTTGAAATACAACTTGCATAATATTTGGTATAGTATCACCTCAAGAACAAGAAATGGGGAAGATCTAAGTTCCAGAAGGACACTTGTTAGCATTTAAAAAATGTTACCAAATTCAATGCCTAACAATGACGTAGTGAGAACCGAGGACAGGGGCAAATGCATTTTTCCTCCTGTTTTATATTCACAGTCTTTCTTTTAATGTTAATATAAATTTTCTGGGACAAGAGGTCAACTTACCCTCTTCCAATTTTGAATTTAGGCCGTGTTATGAGATGTAAACTTTTTGGCCTAAGGAACATTCCAACTTTAGTGCATAACGGAAGTTTATGCTTTTAACAAGTTGTCTATCTGTCGGTCTATCCATTTGTGTCTATGTTAGTGAGCACGATATCTCAGAAATTATACGGAATTTCAAATTTTTGTGCTCACCAATCAATAGTGTAGACAAGCCTTAGATTAAGTATGGGTTCTGAGGGTCGCCCCGCGTGGGGACAACGGCAAGGGTAACATTTTATAACATGTTCAAATATACTAAAATTTTGTACAGATGTACTTTATACATCATTATAGCATTGTGCAAAGTTTGACATCAATTGGTCAACTCATTTGACCTCCAGAGGTCACCAGGAAGATCAGGAATGAAAAGGTGGGATCATGTGAGGTCAGACTTGGACAGGTGACGTCAGACAGGAAGTGCACAGAAGTTTACTTTCCACGTGGTTGACATGTCTTGTTTTTATTGCACGTACCAGTTTTCATTACAATTCCTGCCAAACCACCCCAACCACGTAAGTTTAATGATGTTTTTCTAATTTAATCTTGTAACTAACGGACTATTAATCAGAAAAAAACGTAAAAATATAACTTGGATGGATTCTTTCTCAATTAAAATTGAGATAGGGGGATGTTTTTAATTTTCAATCCCCATCGGTGGTTCCTCGTTTTTGAAGTATGTAGATTTTACTGTTATGTTAAATCTTGATGAGTCAGAAATACTTTATGTATACAAACACCTAAAATATGTGGGGTAAATCTTATTTGGGTAGACCAAATAATTAATTTTCCAGAGAATAAAATTATTTTTCCAGAAAACGTCGCTTATCATCTGGAAAAGTTAGGATCCTAA
>JAHZNE010002752.1:0-23289 GCA_027744055.1 Callyntrura sp. NNG-2020 | reverse complement strand
AAAAAAAAAAAAATCATGCATCATGCTGGGTCCAAATTGGTCATTCATTAAATATTAAAAATGTGTGTACCAAACCAAGAACTCGTAAGAAGGGAAGACATGTTCAAGCTGGAAAGATTTTGCAGGAAAACTAATGAATTGAGTTTAGGGACAGTTGAAGGAACACCACAACACCGTTGATCATTTCCAAGGAAGGTGTTGTTCCATCGCCTATGCACGAAGCAGCATTATCTTCAAACGTTTTCAATTGAGATCCAATTTTCATTACTTACAGTACAATCAATTTAGTTGTGGGAAAACCACTTTTTCTAATTTTTTCATGAATTTATATGACCATTATGCATAACTGTGACTTTGACCTGAAGCTTGTCCTACGGTATCACTAACATGTGTGACAATAGTGGTGCAATTTGAGACAATTTACTCACATTTTAAATTTTACTTCGTAATTAATCTAAGTATTTGATCATTTGAAGATGTTATGCTGCGCTATGCCTCAGTTTGTGTCAAATTGTTTGCTTTTTGTGGCGGCACACATACAGTGCCAACAAAATATTCACATAGCCCCAGATTGCAACCCTTTATATCGGATTTTGCAGAGGGAGATTTTTTAAGGACATACATTTTTGTGCATTTCCATTCGCAGTTTCAATCTCTTGTTTATATGGTCATGTGCTTTGTACCATTCCCCTACAATCTCTCATTCATTCACTAATTATACTGTTGTTGTGTTATGGTTTGTACTCATGCATACATGTGATTCAAGCAATGGTGTCTTGTTTCTTGTAAATAAATATATACGGAGCGAAGTCTTTTGTGTTATGCATTATGCTAGTGATAATGTATTTATGAATTATAATTTTTATTAGCCGTATTTTTAATTGTGGTGTGTGATACGCGGGTCAACAAAACAAGTCTTCCCTATTATCTGAGCACTTGGATTTTATATCGGTGTCGGTCATCTATTTGTCATTTGTGCATCAGTGTCAATTTCACAAAATGGAGGGTGAAGGGTGAACATCATTTTTATGCAATGTTTTGACTAAAATGACACCGTTAAAAAAATAGAAATTGTACAATGGTAACATTGTCAGCTAAAAAATTTGACTTTTATTGTACAAGACGTGACAAAACTAACGCTTCTCCCTTTGCAATTTTATGTGTAGTGCAGTTGATAGCGACACTTCCACTTGCCAATAATAGGAACAGGTCAGCTAGACAAATATACACCTAGACGAAGGACGAAGAAATCGGCAGTCTGAAGTGTCGATTCTAAAATAATTAGAGCTTCACCAATAGTCAGCCAATAGTTAATAGTGTAATTGGTAGTAGTAGCTTGGTGAGCTTATTAAGTACCTGGCGTGTTCATATTTCCTGGTTGATTAAAAAAATTGAAGTATGATGAGTCAACTATTGAGATCAGACGTAAAGCTTCTGAATAATTTAATGAGGCTGCGTCACTGTGGATCGTCCATGACGAACACATCACAACGCACAGGAGAGCATTCATGCCCGAATTGTGGACATGGCTTCGCCATTGCCTCGACTCGTAATATGACTTCAGGTAAGTATATAAGGTTTCCAAATACATTTTAAGTTGTATATAGTAGTCAACTTTTTACCCTTTCATCTCTGATGGCTAACGGCCATCGGGTAAATATATGATACGGAAGAGTTTTCATTTTCTATGAAATTTGCGTGAAGCTATAAGTTACATCTAGTTTTCAGTGATGTTCCAGAATTTTATTTGGTGAATTAGTTGTTCCCTATGTAAAGCTATATCTTGCCACCATTATCATTTGCCGAAATTCATATTCAATTATAATGTATTTTCCATGAAATGTTCGGTTTGCAATGTGATAATTTATTTTTACAGCTCGACAATCATGGCATAGACTGATGTCAACCAGAGTGTCGCCAGATCATGGTATTATATTGTCCAGTATGAAAAAACAAAAGAAAAAAACTAAGAAAGGATACAAAACAACAACAGAGATTATACAAGGTACTGTTTGTTTCTTGTACTTATGAATGGCACCTTTTCTTCGACACGACGCAACATAAATTATTGTTTACTTGATTGTGGTTTTTGTTTATTACAGAAAACGATTCAGCGGAGGTCACAGAAAGCAAGGCTAAACTGTTAACATTTAAAGTAAACGACTTGACTAAATACTTAGGAAGTTTAGTTAATGAATCAAATAAGCCATCTAAAACCAAGACTAAAGTATTACGATCTCCTTCAAATTCCCGGGGACTTATGTCTTATTCAACGTTTAATGACATTCCATCTATTGCCGCCGAAGAAATAACTACTAATGAATCCTCTTTGCTGTCATCAGTACACAACGATTATATCACTCAGACACCATTCGAATCTGAAATAGAAACAGCGCTTCATGATGAAGGCTATAACACTAACACAATACTGCATCGTGCAGCGGTGCCGAATAATTGTATACCGCAAGAGAAAGATTTAATTGATTCTGAATTTGATATCGAGTCTGAACCAGTAACTGCCAATGCACCCACAATAAAATCTGAAAATATCATTCCAGCAAAATCTCAGAAAACAACAAAGAAACAACGGATTTCAAAAAAGAGCGATAGTACAACAATAAGATTAAAAAGTGAAGACAAGGAAGCGTTAGCTAAAGTTAAAAGTGAGGCGATGATGAAGTTAGCTAAAGAAGTTAGTCTAAATAAAAGTTTAGTCGCTTACCTGGATATTAGCGTTTTCACTAGACAGTTAAATCGAGGGTTGCAGACTTTAAATTATTATCGTAATAGACACCGTAATAATCCCACACATCCTGCCGTCACTGATATCACAGCTTTTAATTGCCTGATTCACGGGTATGCAGAAAAGGTGAGATAAAATAATGAGGTACACGTTTGTAGATATGTTTTGTACGGTTGTGGAGGTTATAAAATGTGTTGCTGATTTCTTCAGGGGAATTACATCAAAGTAAAGTCAGTTTTTGATAGTATAAAAGAAGATGGATTAAAACCAACAATACAGTCTTACGCTGCTGTTCTAGAATGCCTTGGAAGACTTCCACCTCATGGCTCCAATACAAATTTAATTTCGTCATATATTGATGAACTTACAACGGAGGTGCGACATATACTGAAAATGTATTTTTGGATGACCAGAAAATGCATTAATTGATAAGTTAATATATTTAGGGATTTAGCAAAGATGACTTATTTAATGATACGGTGTTTGCTGGAAATCAACGTGAAATGGTACACCAAGCTGTGAAAAGGTGCTTTCCGGATTATTCTCCTTCAATCAGAAGACCATCATCTTTATATAGCTGTCCACTGTTAACGGATTTAAATAAACCATCAACTCAATCGGAGGTAAAATTAAACACACTACGTAAAATACGACATAAAATCATGTTTGAGGAAAAGACCAATTAAATTTCTATTAATTTAATGTTAATCTTCGCATTCACATGTGCACATTTTACAATATAGGAAAAAATACAAGCGGTTATTAATTTTTTTAAATTTTTATTATTAGCGGTAGTTAATTACATAAGCATATGACCAACTATCGATAACTTAATAGCTGTTTTTCTTTATTTATTTTTAGATAGTCTCCCCTGCAGCAGGGCTGTTATCATTAAAACACCTTAGGCATTTAGCGGAGCAACAACTGAAAACTGAATTAAAAGGAACGTTAACTGTGAAATCCGTCGAGCAAAAGGAAGACTTAGAAAATCTGCCTTTTTATGTATTAATGTTCATACCAAGCCATGTAAAATTTATTTAATCTATGTTAACTATTATAAATTTACTCCTTATTATTTTTTAACATTCTAGAGAAGTTTACTTCAAGAAACTGAGGAAAAATGGAAGGTAGCGATAAAAGAAGCAGTAGACAGAAATTTGGTTACTTTAATGAATCATGGTATAAAGAACAGAAGTCAGAGAACAATTTGTTTGTATCCGTTTCTGAAAGTATTAAAACCGGACGATTACGCCAATATCTTAACGCAGGTACTCAAAACCTCTTGCTGCTATAAATTTAAGTAATTTAGATATGAAACGATTTTTTGTGAATGACATTTGCAGGAAATAAGAAAAATAGCCGAAGGGTCGGAAACTTATAGCCCCACTGTATCACAGTTGTACAAGGAGCTTGGTTCAAAAGTTCTTGCTCGATATCAGGTCCTGTACAAAAAGGAGCAGGGTATTTTCGATAAAGTTCAACAACTGTATCTTGAGTATATTAAATGGTATCTGGATCCCTCTTCTGATGCAAGCCAGATGGATTCAGATTTTTTAGTGAATAACTCACGTCAGATGTGGCAGGAACTTTTATTTCCCCCCGAATGTAGCGGTCCTAATGTGGTAATGCTGATGACTAGTTATGAATATTAAGCATTTTCTTCGGATTCTGCGTGAAAAATATTAACATCATTTTTCAATTTGTTCTTTTTGGTAGGATGTGAATGAAAAAAGCTGGCCAAATAGTGTCATGAGCAGTTTAGGGCGATTCCTGTATGGAATTATTATGCGCGATATCAAGATTAATGCCCATGTGATGAAAACTAATAGCAAAACCGAGTACGTTCAACCCTTCTTAATTGTGAGCTATTGAATTTCGAAGTCTAAATATGTAATTTTACTAAGTTGTTCTTGTATATCCAGGCAAATGGTACCGGCTTTCTACAGTATATTTCGTATGCAAGGAATGCACTTAAAAGAAGAAATTAAGCCACACCCTGCACTGGTAAAATTGTTTCAAGCTGCATCGAGAGATGAACTAACATTTGATTCAACTTTAGTACCAATGCTTTGTCCTCCCTTACCGTGGGCTTCCATTCGTACGGGGGGCTACCTTTTGAGTCCGGCCAAAATTATAAGGTCTGATTCAACTAATATAATATGTAATACTGAAATTCCATTTATGATACTAGAAGATATGAGACTTAATTGTGTTATGATGTAAAAGCTGTTTATGCTATTTTTAGACTTCCTCATCAGGCACATCAGCAAAAAATTCGGTTGGAAAATTGTTCTCCAGCTGAAATGTATCCATCCTTAGACTCGTTAAATCAATTAGGTGCTGTTCCGTGGAAAATAAATCATAAGGTATACATAATTTCATAAACTTAAAATATAATTTACATAATTACGCAATACTAATTTGCATTTGTTTATAAGGTTTTAGATACGATTATTGAAGTATTTAATGACAAAGGGGACGATGACTTAGGAATTCCTCCACCTCCGAGTGAATGTCCTTTGCCACCAGTAATAGATACAAATATGAGTCGACAGGAAAAACTAAAAGTTCACAAAAAAAGATTAGCTTTGAAGCGCCAGAAGGCGGAAATGTACAGTTTATGGTGTGACGCCCTTTATCGACTTTCTTTAGCAAATCATGTAGGTAATGTGTGAGTTATCCTACGTGTTTTCATTTGTCAACTATTGTATTAAAATAATTAAAATTTTTCGAATTAATTACACAGTTCCGGAACAACATATTTTGGTTTCCCCATAATATGGACTTTCGTGGACGTGTTTACCCTTGTCCACCACATTTGAATCATTTAGGAGCTGATATGGCACGATCTATGTTAGTATTTGCTAAAGGTAAACCATTAGGCTCAAAGGGATTGGATTGGCTAAAGGTAACATTGCAGCGTTTTAGATGAGATGTCACAATATTATTCAATATTATATTATGCTAGACATTGTTTCTATATCCCAGGTGCACCTGGTTAATTTAACGGGTCTGAAGAAACGGGATTCTGTAGACGCTAGACTTCAATATGCAAACGAAATGTTGGAAGAAATACTAGATTCAGCTGATAATCCTTTAAATGCAAGTTTTGATACGATCATATATGATGGCTGGAATGTAGTTATATTTTATATTTTTGACAATAATTTTGAACATCTTGCAGGGTAGCAACATACTCATTTGCATATGTTACAACACTGATTATCTGCATTTATCATAAAATCCTTAATGCAACTCATTGTTCTCCAGACATTCCAAATTTTCCTGTGGAGCAAGTGTGGCCAGCCTCATTGTATTTGGTAGGAAGAACATTTGATTCCTTACAGGAAATGTTCACCTCCACAAAAGAGATACAGGTTCATGGTTCATTTCAGTACACCGTGCAATTTCGTTATAATTGTTGTATATTCCACCGATCTTAAACTTTGAATGTGGCTTTGTACCGCAGGACTGGTTCACTGAATGTGCTAGGTTGATCTCACAAATTTGCGGACAAAATGTGGAGTGGGTGACACCTTTAGGATTGCCTGTTGTCCAGCCATATTCGCGAGCAAATAAAAAACATTACGAAGCATACGACCCTATGAGATTGCCTGAAGTGCATCTATATGATTTCTTCGAGTGCGTTAAGAGATAATTTGAATTAGTTTCAATGAGGTATTCAATATTCAAATGACACTTTTTTATTTTAGGCGACCAAACGTGATGAAGCAAAAGAACGCATTTCCGCCTAATTTCATTCATTCATTGGATTCTAGTCATATGATGCTCACTTCGCTGTACACAGAAAGGACCGGAATAACATTTGTATCGGTTCACGATTGTTATTGGACACATCCATCAAGCGTGGAAGTAATGAATAGGGTAAGTTTTTAGCACATGCTAGGTGATTATAATGGACTAATTACATTAAAATGTTAAACAAATTATTTCAGGTTTGTCGTGAGCAGTTCGTTGCGTTGCACTCACAACCAATTTTAGAAGAGCTGTCAGAGTTTTTAGTAAAGAAATATAGCTACCACGAAAGGTAACAAATATTTTTCAGGCAAAAATTTCAGAGGATTGAAGGAGATTTTGATTACAATCAGGATGTAATGTAATCCAAAATTTCATTTATTTAGCGAGCTTTTTAATGATGGATCGATACATGACGCTTCAAAAAACAGACTCAACCAATTGTTGACAGAAGTTCCTGCAAAAGGATCATTTGATTTGAGAAGTGTATTGAAGTCTACTTATTTCTTCAGTTAATAGTCTTTATATATTTATGAAAACGGGTTACCCTTCATTTCCTGTTCTATTTATTGTATGTCTATGCAATGTACCAGTAATAGATGAGTAGTTTTGTACGGTTCGTGTAAGAGCGCAGATGAGGACTCAGCTATACAGTCAAATTTACCGTATAGCTCCGTAGAAATGTTATAAGTGAGCTGCAAAGTTGATATAACATGTAATAGATAGAAGGTATGCAAAAGAAAATTATCAGAATTTTCAAAGTACCAAATACGTGTAATAATGAAAAAAATATCGCAATAAACTCACGTCTCAATCCTACCAGTGTCATGTGTAAATTTTGTTTGCATAAAACAGGATCATCTGCGTTTCCAACCAAAATAAGGTGGCATAAAAAACGTACTAGTATTCACAAGGCAAGGGTAAATGTACATGAACAATAAAACGATGTCATCATAAATTAGACATGCTTATCAGTAACCTGTAAAGAAAAACCCCAGTCAGAATATATTTACTGATATCCTTAGCACCGTAAATGTATCAAGTGTAATATACATATGTGCCAATTATTACAAAACCCGATTTGTAATAACTTTTTAAATCGCTGTGATTGTGATGATGTTTGAAATATGCATGTCGTGTAATGAAATAAGTGATACCGCATCCCATGATTAATGCATCTACTATTTGTAGCAAAACAAAGTGTATTATAGATCATTGAACACATAAGCTGATTTATTAGAAATTAGAAACATGAGTTCAATAAAATGGAATAATGTTTTTTTTTCTAATCTGAATACGTACATACACTAGATCAATTTTAATACGCTATCAATACAAACCATTTAATATTATTTACAAGTTGAGGCGTTTTTCGTATTTCTGCCAACAAAAGCTTCTCAATCTCCAAACTTTAATGAAATTTAAAACATTCTTAAAATTTGAAATTTTTAATAAATTATCGTGAATATTACCTATATCTGTACATGCTATTATCACTATTTAAAGTCAGTTACGAGTAGTAATATTAATACATACATATAGCAATAATTATTTATTCGTAAATATTTATATGTATATAAAAGTTTGGTAATAGTACATGCAGTAGTAAAATTACGATATGATTCCAATGTCAAGTTGAACTTTGTATTTGTGTATCATAGATATACAATTTGGCCTACCACTATAAAGAGAATCATTAAGCTACAGAAACTACTGATGTACATGTATTTAGATGAGTTATTACAAATACATGTTAGTGCCTATTATAAAATCACTTTTTGTTACCTTTCTCTATGTATATATTATATAGTCTATGATTGCCCCACATTTACTTCGACTACCCTTCACCTTTAGCATTTGCGTTGGTTCGCCCATGTACTATAATTTGCTCAGGTTGGGATCACTTTCTCCTCATACTACTTTCACTCTCTAGCCTCTAAAAGCCACCTAGACCTTCGGACGCGTCGGACGTGGTTTGAACCTACACATAAGTTTATGTTTACCGTTAGTAAAACTATACGGAGGGGGAAGGGGTTTCTTCAACTACCTTTAAACAATAAATTGACGACTATGTCAGATTATTGTTCTAAGAAAGATAGGACAGGGCAAAACCAACATATTTTTTCAAACTTTATTTTCGTATTTTCTGTTAAACATCATAATATTGCATTAATTGCATATATATATATAAGTTGTTAATGGCACAGATTGATTTTTATAACACATTATTTAGATTCGTAAGCTGACACTAGCAAAGAGAAAGTAATATGATATAGTACAGTAGACGATACAACCTACCAGTCACCATTTTATGAGCAGTCTGATCCTGTCACTTACAAATTAAATTACTATCAATCGGAGCCCACACAATAAGAATACAGTAGCAGTCATTAACTAAAAATAAAAGTAAAGTTAGCGTACAATATTTTAATAATTAACTGTTGTTCTTATTTTTAAAATCCTATTTTTGTATAAGTACCTCTTTGAAAGGTATTTTAGTTATCTGCAATTATTAAAAATAGTCAAGTATCAATATCCAGTTTGCATTCGAGTTTCTAGTACTGAGCATAGTCACGAGACTTTTGCTTCTCTCTTTATCATTAATTACATAAGTACAGCTGCAGCGAGGAAACGTGCAGATATAATTTGCATAATCTCTGCTTCACAACAAGTTGCCTATTTTGATGGAGACCTTCGAAGGATACCGGCCCTATTGACTTAATTATTACAAATATATTTTATGGCGAGGGATGAAGCCTAACAAAACTTACATGTACAAAGTTTGTAAATACAACGTCCGAGTTTAGGCATTATTTGAAGCATCGGCAGTTCTTATTTCGTACCCGTATTCATTATGCTTTGTGTGTATGGTTGTTGTGTCTCAGTTTAAACCATATTACTTCCGGTCGCTCGGTTTTGTACTCTACCCGAAGCAATGTAAAATACTTGACTGTAAGGGGGATGCTACTAATCCTTCGAAAGCCCTCATCAGATTAGTTTCCTTGTTAGTAATACTTTTACACTTATTATTATAAAGAAAAGCATAGCCTTCTTTGCTTTCTCCCTTTGTAACATGTAACCTCCTTTTAACTTGCCTGATCATTTCATCGTATATCGTACATATTTAGTTTTCAACAAACATTTTTGTTAGCAACATATTTTGCCGAGTAGAGTCGATAATATTTGTCAATATCATATACATTTAATATATTTTAGAATAATAAATAGTAATAAGTAATAACAAGTTTTGATTTTTTAAATACTTTATGAGTTGAGTTTCAGTGGTAAGTCTCATACTTTAGGTATCGTGTCGTGATGTTGATGATGGTGATGATGATGTAAACTGTGTCTACTACTACTGCTATATCGCGACGGTAAAGTTTTATACTGATTATGGTGATGCTGGTGGCTATGACCGTGATGATGATGATGATGATGTGGAAGGGTACCTGTAGGACCTGGACTAATAAGACCACCGGTAGAATCCATCATAGAACTACCGCTGTTCCCTGCGTTGTTCCCTGGAATAGTTTGAGGCGTAGTTTCCTCTTGTCCAGAGAGTGTTAGACGACTTTTTACTTTCATCGCCTCTTGTAGCGAAATCTGTTGGTTTAAAAAATACCGATTGTATCCAATTGTAAAGAGAGTTTTACCTTAAATCTCGCAGTAAGCAAGTACCAGTGCTACGGCTACGTGTCTTTAAATTTTTCAACAAATCTTCAATAGCATTAAGAACAATCTGCTGTTTTTCATAGGTTCTTCTAAGACGTACAAACTACTGTAGAAAGTAACGTCATGTGACTGATCATATAGGGACAACTTGTAATGACAACATTAATGTTTACATTTAGTTTCTCACGCATCAGGCAAGATAACTTGATACTCTATACTCACGTACTTGCTTTTCATCTTTATTAACAACAAAAACGAAGAAAGTGTGCAAAAAAGAACAAATTTTCAAGTCAATTGAAGACTCTTTATGTGAAAACTCAAGACTTCAAATTACACTTTTTTCATTCACCTGCTGCAATATCATACCAGTGTTATATATGTTTTCTCCCTTGATTTTCACAACCTACAGAGCATTCTAGTTTCAAATGGGGACACCAATAAGAAATTTTTCATGTTTACTTATGGGTCTGTCAAAAAATGTATATTTGTACTGGCTAGGCAGAATTTATTAAACTTTTTAAAGATTAAAGCAAATAGTAACGACATTGATGGAAGTGAAAGCCGTATCCACTCATATACTTTTGGATTAAAATCTAACACAACTTATATTTAATTATTAAAAACAAACAAACCAAAACCATCATTGTAAAATGACAAGAAAATAATAAGACAATAAACGGTGGCTGTGTAAATGCCCTTATTATTAGAAGAACAAACAAATAAGTCACACTTCAACGAAGCAAAGCCTTACCTGAGATTTTTTGGCTTCTTTCCTAGAATTATAACAAAACTCGATGACAGCCACCACGAGAGCTACAGCGAGTCCTAAAATTAGGATGTAAAATATTCCGGCAAGACTACTGAAAGAAAGCTCATCGTCCGTCTCGGCTGCCCCTTTCTCCTCCGCTGGACACTCGCTACGATCGACCCACCATTTATTTTGAAGCTGCATCAACGTGCCACTCTCTTTCATACTTAGTACCGCTAGATTAATTTGATGCCTGTGAGAATACAAGTAGAAAGAGAAATAAGTAGTACAAGGAAAGAGAGCGCGAGGGAAGGAGAAGAGACAAAGAGGAAAGTTTTCACAAAAACCTTGCTTCGTAGAAATGAGTTGTGTATGAGTTTGTGAAAGTGAGCGAGTGTATGGGCTCTTATTACTTTTTACTTTTATACAATAAAAGTGATGAAACTTGAGTAGCAGAGCTATGAGAGAAAATCTAAAAAATGCACGAGAATATTTCTTCTGCTGTTAGAAATATACTAAATAAGAGAGAATCCATTTGTAAGCTGCAGAAGCTATCTATATCAGCATAATGTGCTTATAGGTATCTATGCGCAAATTTAGGCACTTCTGCAAAACCCAAACTGTGTTTCAGTGTGTGCCCTTTCTACATTGTCGGCAACTAAAATCTTACCTGGTGGCAAACCTATATAATATGGGGTGCACATAACCCTGATCCTGACATTGTATACTGATGTATACGTAAGAGAAAGTGTGTGCTACATACATACCACTTCATTTGAAGAAAATAGTCTGGGGAATTAGCTATCACATACTTTGAAATGAAAGGGAAAAGAAAAGACGTCAGAACGAAATTAAAAGGAATGCTTTCATTTCCCAAAACACCAGAGTGGTAATAATAGTTGTAGCTTATATGAACCCACGAGAGATTAGATAACTCCTGATTCCACCACTTTCACCGTTTCGGTGTCAACTGGAATAAGGACTTTCGGCTGTGGGAGTAAAAGCACAAAGGTTTTCATTCTTCTTAACTTGACAATCACAACAGATGTGTGTTTACAACAACGGCGCATAACATTATATTTCACTAACCATCATGATTAGCCTTAATATGAATTATATTATACAAGACACATTCGTTCGTAATTTATATATGCACGTCCTACGTCCTCAGTAGAAACTTAAATACAATGAAATTCCGTAGTGAATAAAGTAATGCGACTAGCCAAAAAGTTTTGTGATACGCGGTAAGCCTAAAACAACAGAGTAAATACGGGAAAGTTGAAATGTATATCTGTGGTACTTTTTTTAATCTTTATCGTGTGTGTCAGCGCTAGAAAACTGCGAATAAGGAGTTTATAATGTATATAAGATGAGACTATTTTACTGCAGACTCGAGAAAAATAAACACTTGATCAGGATTAAACTAAATACCTCTCTCCCCACATCCCTTCCTACACAGAACATGCCCGTTCATTTTCCAATGGAGAAAGTAAACGGAAACAAGAAATTAATTTTCAAGTACTTTATAAACAGTTTATTACACGCCTTCAGATTTATTATGGTCAGGATGTAATGAAAACGTGCTGCATATGTTCGGGGAAGATGAAACGAAAACCGAGAACGTTGAAGATTACACCGTGTACATTACTAAACATATTAACGTTATTAGAGAATGTCCCGATCTGCGTAAATAAATAGCTTTCCTTTATGAAGTGATGCTCTTGTTAGTATATCCCATGTAGTAGTACTATTTTAAACTCAAAAGGGAAAGATAAAATATTTATCAGCATACCTAAATGCTGCTGTCACCTATACAGAATACAGTTTATTTCGTACGTCTAATATACATATATTTACCGCTTTCACTCGTTAAAGGAATAGGGAAATACATACAAACCTACATTTTGGTTTTCCAGCCTACCGTAACTGACGTCATTCCTAGTCTGGTCAACGCACGCTTCTTTAATCATTTAAGCTGGAAAAATCCGTTTTAATTGAAAAATCGTTGTCGCTTAATATTACTTTGTTGTTAAGCTTCTCCACTAGGCGGATATGTAAATAAATATGCATGAGAGGGTATAGTATGCATGTATGGTCCCTAATAAATAAACATCATAAATATTTTCAGGGGTGGTGGTAAAACATTGACATTCAAACCCCTCCAAGATACCTACAGAATGCAATATCTATAGGGACCTATACACTATATACCTTCCTATACCATCTACTTTGTAAATTGTATACGATACGCAATGTTGCAACAAATTCGAAACAGTAAACAATATCAATTACAGGTTTTGTTATTACACAACGTCATCCTGGCTAAGCATAATACAATTCATGTTTTTGGTCTACTTGTTTGGTTCACGCCTTGTGATGATAACGCATGCAACAACACAAACAATTCTTGTTAACTTGCATGAAAATACATTAATACAAAATTATTGTAGTTTCTTTCCAGTACGACGTAGACACAACAGCAAGACAGTGTTAATGAATATGCAAGCAATAAGTCATCCATATCTGGTATATTTATGTTGCGACTTTCCCTTTCTCTCTCTCCCTCTCTCTTTAAGGCGAAGACCAATGCAAGTCTGTTCTGTTCTTCTTTCTTAACTAGAGTGACTTACTTGAGGGGAGAGCCAAGCGGAGTGGCTATCCCAAATCCTTTGGCATCCAAGTTCCTTCCAACTTTCATTGTGTTGCACGGGTCTCTCCCGTTGGTGTAGTCGTTTTTCGGTGACTCAATCAAAAGAGCGTATTTCCCTGGTGGAAATGAACAAAGCATGTAAAGCCGAGAATGAAAAGAAAAGGGGGTAAAAGTTAAAATGGTATTTATTTTATCCAAGTGGAAATGTCAAGACGAGCTAAGCTCCCGAGAATTGATGACGCAATAAACAAACAAACAAACACACACACACACATAGAGAGAGAGAAAGCACGGTAGAAACTTTTCTATAGAGTTCTTCTTCTCCTCTTGTGTATATACATTATGTGCCTGCTGCTGGGAGAATGTGTGCTTGTCTGTGCTCCCTTTGTTGTCCAACTAACTCTTCTGTGTGGACTGATAGACGAACATAAAATTAAAATTCGAAAATTAAGATATACAGTGGCAGTTTGTTTGCTAGCATCATTTTCCTTCACGTATAATCATTACAAAGACAAAAGGGGAAAACGAAAGGAGACGCAAATCTCTGAAGGAACAAGAAATTCTTAACATCTGCTTTCTGTTGAAATTCTTAACATCTGCTAAAGGCCGCAGCGTACGTGGTACTTATTATACGTCCTCTATGTGCGCGCTCGCACCACACACCATCCTACCACCATACCGGTGCACTGCATTATTACCTTTCGTCTTTTACACGACGACGACGACGGTCATTCAATTTTGTACTTTTTGGGAAAGTACATAAATTTTATTTCATTTTCCTTTCGTCTTACCTTTCTTTTCCCTGACCCTCCGGATTCCTTCGTCGTAAGTGCGAACAAAGACGTGTGGTCGAGCATTCATGAAATCCCACATTTTCGAGTAAGCTTGCATTTGGGATCGCTGTAAATATTGCACAGAAACAGAAACGAGTAAAATATTTACGCTTCCAATGCTGTCTCGATCAGCATTGGAACACGTGCCAACACACACACACACACACACACATGCGGTGTATTAATACAAATATTACGCGAATACGCTCTAAGGCAGGCATATATATTTGTGTAAGATTGGGTTTTCTTCCAAAGCAATATGTTTGCAAATAGCCCCAAATAACAGAGAGAATTTTTATTTTCCAACTTCGGCCTTTCTATATACTCCGCACACACGTTTACAAATACATACATATTTCACATGATTCTTGCTTCAAATTTTCCACTCCCCAGTCCATAACTCTTTATGAGGGCAAGTTTCTAATCAATTTTTCACAAGACAAAAAACATCCCTCCCCTCAACCAAAGCTGGGGAATGACGAGAAGAAAAAGACAACTTGTGCGAAATATATATATTATAGAGAGAAAATAAATGAGTCTCATAGTTTTTTCTTGAATGATTCTCTTTGTGTACATCTTCTGACGCTTCTCCGTGATATTGCTCAAAGATCTGCCTGCCAGTTCTGCTAATATATATGTATTGCTTACCCTGAAAAAGTTCCACGTGGATCCCCTATCCAAAGTACCATATTCTACTTCAGTCTGAGCAGCTAAATCTTCTGCTGAGTTGATAGGCGTGACCATACGATTGACGGTCCGAACTGCTGCAAAATTTGCCGTGTAAGATGAGATAAGTATGAGAATAAAAAACCACCAGACACTGGCAACGATTCGACCAGCTGTCGACCTGCAACAGGCACAAATGGTTATGTTAGTTGGGTTTTCTCTGACAATAATATTGTTATATAAAAGGAGATGAGCATACATAGCAAGCAACACACGGAGCACACACAAAAGACGCGGGAGAAAGAGACGAACGTTGGAAGGAGGAAACTAATAATATTGCCCGTTTCTAACATCAGGAAAGGATTTAGTAGACACATAAAAGAAACGGAAAGAGTTTCACCAATGAAGATAGATCGGCATGGCCAAATTGTAAAAGGAGAAAGTGAGTGAGAGAGAGAGAGGGAGAGAGAATGAAAATGCTTACAAACGTCTGGTGACTGTCTTACAGTTTACAAGTAAAAGATAAATTTGGGTACAAAGGTAAGCGGTCATCCCGAGATACATAGATAACGTAGAGAGAGATGTGTATATCCCTTAATTTGTATGTATGTTTTAACCACGCGCAAGGTCCTTTTTGCGGTTGAAAATGAAAAGGCATCCCTTTTCGCAAAGTTTTAGGAGAGAAGGCAGGGAAAAGCTGTGGTGTAGACCGCTGCCACCAGAGCTCTATTCTGTTGCATAATACAGAACGTTCCAGTGAAGAATTGTGATTTTCCTCTGCACGAAGTGGCACGCCAAAAAGCCAGGAGTGTGAATATAAGCCGGGGAAGCGAAAGCACAATTTATGCCTGGGTACACAGGGACTGGGCAGATGGATAACAGTTTACAAGAAAGAGGCAAATAGGGAAATAGGTATCTCTGGATAACAGCTTAGGGCTCAATGGAATTTAAGAAAGTATGAAATTTTAACACAAGAAATTTCATCCTAAGTACAGCTGGCCAAACTCTCATATCATTGTTTATTTACCAGACCGTAGGAAAGTTGTCGAGAGATCAAACTAAAGACAGAGAGGGAAAGAGCGAGAGAGAAAAGGAGAAGAAAACTGAAACCCGGTGAAACTGGATACACCACACTCGTATACACTTGTTTGACTGACTACGTGGCTAAAGTATTATAGTGGTAAGTATTCATGCTGATAAATAAATTGTGCATTACAAACTAACTGAATAGAGGGTCTTGCGTATTTACGGTGTGTACTCTCATACTCGTCATCAGTAATAATGTAGTATTCATCTGTGAAGTAAACTGAGGCTACACTCCAACATGAACATAATAACAACATTAAGTTCTACCAAACACTAGTCAGCTCTCCGTTGACCACGTTTTTCATCCCAGGTCAGGTCATATTTTGGCAAATGCCACGTGTAGTAACCAACAAATACACGACAACCCAGACATATTATACAGAGTACGCTTTTCCACCACATCGCTTTCTTTCTCTCGTTTTATCTTTCTCCCTCCCTCCTCCTCTTCAGACTTTGTGATATTTTTTGGAAGTAACAAAAATAAACCGTTTTTAGGAAATTCTCATTTGATATCATTAGAGCACTTGTCTACTATGCACAGGGCACGTAGAGACGTTGGCCTTATTCGACAAGAGGTACATTTTGTAACACAAGTTAAAGTACTCAACATCTAAACACTTGAACCATGGCAGGAGAGTTGACCGTGATAATGATGATGATGATGGTTGTTTCACGAACAAGCACAAGATGATTCGCTGTTTAATATACGGTACTGCTGAAGAAACATTTCCAATTTAACTAAAAAGTTTTAAGTGCTCCAGTGAAAACCGTGTCACAGAAGAAAAGTGAAAAAAAAACCAAGATCACGTTTGCAAAGCTGTTGAAGGAAAGATTCATAAGTTGTTTACTTATTCTTTGCATTTAGCCCAGCTCCGGCTACTACGAAGCATTTCGAGGGGAAAAAATTACAAAATTCTACTCAAGCTTACTTTACGCAAGGAGAAGAGTATGTCGTGTATTATACATATTTTATCAAAATTGGTTGGAGTGTTGTTAAAGATAAAATGCACTACACTACACGGCACCAAACCGGTTCTGAACAAACAAATTTAGAAAAGGGAGCATCTTCCCATCCGAACGCGTACCTTGCCTATCACATATAAGTATATATGATTAATAAATTAAGAAACTGTAAAATAAAGGACGTCAAATGAAATAGAATGAACTCCCATGCTAGTAAATGGTCATGCTTCAATGAAACTGCTTTACTTAAATTAATTCTATCCCGGTAAGTGCCTCTTCAACGGCTACCACGCTAACCATCCCATTTACAACCGATGAATTAAGCATGCTTAAATAAATTGGATGGCTTTTTAAAATTATACTTGTACCTAGGCTGGCACGTTGAAAATTGCGGGAAGGGGAGAAACCATTAAGTGGAAGGGAAAGGAACACAAAAATACCAAAAATAGGAAGCTGTTGTCTTTTCTCCCTGCGTGTGTGTATCATGTTTTCCCGCGAATATTGTATCCCTGATAAGTTTTGTTACCTGGGGGAAATATCACTTCCTTGCTGTACCAACGCTGCTAGAGAAAACCACATTGGGTCATTGGAAACAGATACGTGATTGACAAGTCCATTTGTCTCCACTTTCCATTCATTAGGGTTGAATCGGGACACGAGGAAGAGAACGATGCTCACCTGCAATAAAAAAATCAAATAGAGGGGAAACCCTCCTTGAGTCTAAAAGAAATATAAACCGCATACACTACTGTCAACAAAGGTGAAAGTTCGCCTCTATAGGTTCTCTTATCGACAACAACGACTGCGATGCGAAAGGGATGAAACCAACAAAAATCTACACACGTTATTAAAGTCAGAAAATAAAAGGGAAACATATGCAAGAAAATATATCTACATAATGGCAGTAATTGAATGTTTTCCGGTTCATCGTAAATAGTTAAAAAGCTTTTAGCGTTTGGTACTACTACTACTTCTACTACTTGTACTCTTTCTATTCTGGCAAAGATGATGATACCACACGCTAGAAAAACTGCTTTGCCCAGCAAAACGGAAATGTTACAGAGTTGTGACGTTTTGGCCTTTTACACACATAGACACAAGGCTACACAACACTGTGGCTCATAAATATGTTAGAGAATAAACTAAAATAACAACAAAACTGAAGAAAAACTCCAATAGTGAGTTCCTCTCTGCCTCTCTGCAACCACTGCCTACAAATAAAAGAGCGTAACAGACATGGTATTTTGATTTTTTCGTTTGATATAAAATGTTATTAGAGCGCGCCTAGTAAACAAAAAAGTACAAAAAAATCGTACACCTAAACCTACACACATACCGTAAAATCTCTTTTAGTTGAACAATCATTTATTTAACCTTCTTATACAAAAAAGTTACACTTTTTAAATTTTGGCGCCAATTCTTTTGCCAAAAAAGAAAAACAAGATAACTTCAAAATTTCGTGTGGAGTGAAATTCCTGTTTATCAATCTTTACTACATGCACTCCCAATTGATTCGAGTTTTACGGTGTACAACTACATCTTTGGTGTATTTTGTACCTACTGACGTGACGACATTGACTAGCACCGCTATCAGGATGTTTAGTAGGACCGAATGAACCGATGCCGACATGGTGGCATGTTTTATATGTATTTATTGTACCGTAGCATGTGGGATTTTTTTTATCACAATATGGTCTAATTCGTTGACTACCATCCAGCTACACCGACATGAGCATGCTTCTTCATGTGAACTATTTCCTCTGCCAGGAAAAGGCTTAGCAGAAAGAGAGAGAGGAATACACGAAAATAATAATAATATACTTGTCGCAAAGCACTTTTTGCGTCGCATTTAGAATAAGTTATACAATGTGTGCAGTGTCAATAAATGTCAGAATGTAATATTCGCGAAATCGAACTTTTTAATCTACTTTATGTATATTTTCACTACAATAAAAACGCGAACAGTAAACATATTTTTGAAACTGGAAGCAAAAGAGAGAGAGAAAAAAATGTGCCCGAACATTTTTGGCACAACTTACCCCAATATAGGCGAAAAATACACACAACCATATTTCGTTCGACAAGGGACTCATGAAGCTGAGCACTCCGGGACTATGCTTTTTTGGCTTGTACACCATTATACTAATTCCTAGTGACATAAAAGGCTTCGAAAATTCTATCACACGTTCACGCTCTGAGCTGATGGTCAACGCAGAGATGGCGATGTCCGCTTCCTAAAATTAAAATTATCCCAGGATAATAAATAAGCTAGCACGACAAGAGATATAATTTAGCACCTCCCGTCCTAAAACATTTTCCATTATTTTATGACCCTGTTTTGTCCCTGGTGTTTGGTCAAAAAGTTACACTTACTCGACGAACAAGCTCCCCCACCATTCCATCCCATTCTCCGTACTTATCTTCATTCCCGTACTTTTGATCTTTCACCACGCGAATTTCATCTGTGGACACGGGGATACACCGCGATAAATAAAAAAGACAAAACTGATTATCTCCTCTACTTTCATTTCGCCGGCACCCCCCGTGGAAAACAATTTAGAAAAGTGTTATTTATTTTCATGCGTTTTAGGTAACCTACATTGGATGCCCAGTTTTTCGGCAATTTTATCTGCCAAATCTTTGCAAAACCCGATGAACCTGTCGTTCCCAGACAAGTTTTCCCCGTTTTCAGGCGGTTTGATCATAATATAAGGCTCCTCCTATAAAAGCACGAGAGAGGCGAGAGAAAAACAATTAAATTCAATGAATGCTATATTAAATCTTTGTAACGATCTTCGCATGTTTTCCTTTAAAAATTTCCCGTTCCCACTTTGTTGTCACTATATATACTTTCCCTTACAATAAATGCACTTACTAGTATAGTAGTGACGATGTATGTCCGATTCTTTTGAATCCGGGAAAAAGTCGGAGGTCGAATATATTTCGCAGGAATAGCTGTGAACCCCTTGGTATCACTCCACTCTCCAATCTGAAAAGGGAATAAAAATTAAAGACATTATTACTATTATTACCATTCACCATTACAACCACTAAATAGAGAGCCCATTCCAGTAAATTGTGTAGTTCCTGCGTAAATCTAAATTTAGGTCTTTTCCTGTCGTCATCGGTGTAGTAATTTCGCCGGCAACCAAACTGGGTTCTGCCAAATTTTCAGCGTCTTCCAATATCATCTCTTTCTCCTTACATATTTTTTGCTATACGTCAAGCACCTATTAAATTCTACTTAACTTTTCCGCAAATGCCCCCAGTCGCATTTCTTTGTACATGGGCATCTCCCTAAGCGGTATTATTTGAGGCCCCATAAGTAATCGTAAAGTAATAAACCCACAACGAATGGTCATACATCCCCTTTGCATACAAAATACTACAAGTAGAGAAAAGGAGAGAGAGAAAAAAAAATCGTTGACCATCCTAAATGGCCAGCGGTGACTTGAGGAGAGAGAAAATCAGATAAAATAAGCTCAATAACCTAGGGCAGTTTCAATGTAGCAGCTTTATTGCTGTACTTCTCCTCGCGTTTCGGTATGAACCCTGCTGTCTTTCTCCTTCTTTCTCCCTCCCTCCATGTTCATGTGTGTTGGCAGATGGTAGCTAGTGATGTCAAAAGTCATGAAATACGGCAGTTTTACGCACTCATGCATTATCCTTACATGTCATATCGTCATGATAGTGAAAAAGTGTATTATGTAAAAAATGGAATGTATGTGTGTGTGTCTGTGCGAGTCTGTGGCGGTAGTAAAAAGTCTGTTCAATAAGCACTACTCCAACCCAACTAATAAGTGGATCCCGGTGCGTACATAGTGTAGGATGGTATGTGATTCCATTTAATAATTTGGTACCTACTTCAAAAACACTGAAACTTTTGGGTACACGGAGGAAAATGAAAGATGAAAGCTAAATCTATGAAGAAAGTAGAGGAAAAAGAGAGGGGGAGGGGAGAGGAAGAGAAGACGACCAAGTTTCACTTTCCAAGTGATGAAGAATCCGATGGGGAGAAGAGACCACGCCGGTTTCTTTTCTCTGCTTTCTTCTTCTTCGCCGCCGTTGTCTTCATATTTATGAATGTGGATGACCCATTTTTAGTCTTTACTAACGCAACCAAAACCTGCCAAGAAGCGTTTTCCCTGAATGTTATTGCTTTCGTTTTTAGAGCACGGAGAGAAGCAAGGGGCTACTAATACTACATTATAGATATTTGTAGAAGAACATTGCTTCAACGGAGTGTATGATGACGATGACGATAGTAATGGTGATGTTGAGTTATGACCACTCTTATATATTTCTTGTCACGACAGGTTATCAGAATCATAAAAAGTACAAGTTACTAATTTCCGACATTTTTCCTACCAGAAGGTACGGACCAGAAATGAAGTCGAAATGAAATGGTAGGCAGACGGAAAGCTTTAAATAAATCGTTTTCTCCAAACTTTAATAAACCCGCTTAAAATTTCACTGATAGGAAAGTCAAAAGAATGATGTAGTAAAGGCTTATCTACCGCATAAGTTGGGATGCCTATTGTCGTATTAATACCGATATTGGGAAGATAAATGGAATGAAATAAACCGAAACTTCCCCATCGAAATAGGACTTTTCTTGCGTGTATGGGTGGTTATTTATAATCATATCGTGTAATGTATCAGAAAGCAATATTTACCTTTACTTTGGAGCTATGTATAGTCATTTCCATGACATCAATCGTGTAGTTATGTCGACGCCCATCTTCGGTAAACCGGATATCTCCTGTCACTCCTTCCATCTCAACCTGTAAATACAAAAGAAGTGTCACTACACAAAAATTCAGAATAAAACGGTAAAAAAGCGCTCGTCTTGTTTTCATTTTCGGGTAGCATGCCTACTAATATGCGTCAGTTTTGCAGAACATTCAAAATAATACCGTCCTGTTTTGTGTGCGCGCCAGAGAAAGAAAGAGGTGCTCTTGTCAGTTGCAGTAATTACCGCTCCTAATATATGAGAACGCGACGTGCTAATTACTTGTCAAACAAGCGGTAAATTATTACTGGTTAATTGCTTCATGTCACACTACACTGCTTTGCTTCAATCGTTCCACGCAACATCATCAGTTAAATATCGCCATTCTTGTAGTTAATTGGAAATACCAATACAAAAGCACCACGATTTCCTTTCTGCGTCTCATTATCCGGCTTGTTTTGGGTTGGTCGTCCCAAAATAAAAATAGCTGCACGTGCGTGGGTAGCGAAACAATTTTTACAACTGGCGGAAATTAATGGCTTTATTTTATTGGGTTGTAAACAGAAGCTGAACTTGCTCATCAAAATACGGTTAAATAGTTTGTTAAGCGGCATTGTTGGCGTTCAGTCATTACCATCATATAGGTTTTATATGTGTCGTTCCCAGAATTTTAGATGGAACGTCGCGTTTGTGTTTACTCTGTGAAAAAGTGCAGATGACAAGACATATTTTTATGAACCATTATCTCATAAGCATACGCTCGTTGTATTTTAGCCTAACAAATACGATTTTTACTGGTGGTACTACCATGAGTGGGGTTAGGTGCAATGGGAGTAGCACTCGTCCTGCTATATTATATGCATTTGGAACACACACAAATAGGTAAATACATTTGCCAATTTTATGAGGCAATATAATATTCTAAAGCCTGTCTCCTTGCTAAGTGCTTGTTCAAATGCAATGAAAATCGTGATGATGTGACAATAAAACCAGAAGAGTAAGTTATAGATGAGTACAGCAAATATACAGAGAGAAATACGTGTTCTTGCAGAGGCATAAGCAGACAGGGTTCGTTATTTTTTTAGCCCACCTGACATTTGTCTGTCGTAAAAGCAGCATTATAAAATGTACAGGGTAATAAATTTGCATCTTTTCTTAAAAGAAAACTTGTGCGAAATGGTGCTCACACATTTAGTGTTAAAATGCTCTAAATTTTTAGCAGAGTTTCTGCAGTTTACGGGATTTATTTTTTAACAGCAACATATTCGTCATACTTCCTGCAAAAATGCTAATGAAGTATTTCATTTTCATTAAATCGCAATATATTTAACATTCGAGTCGTTGTGTGTGGGGGGTGTTATATCAAGTGTGGTATCAAGATGGTACATTGTCATTGCGTTGTGCTCGGCCCCGCAATGTTTATAGTGAACTTACAACGAG
>JAHZNE010002751.1:0-10376 GCA_027744055.1 Callyntrura sp. NNG-2020 | reverse complement strand
TAAAATATCCCTTTCGGCATTCCAGTAGTAGTAACTACCGCAACCGGGACATTAAGGACTTTGGACTTTGATGCTGCAACGGTGCTCAATGCAACGACCTCATCACCTCAGTCACTGACACTACTTATACTTACTACTACTCCTTCTCCGGAAAAGGTATCAAACAAAGTTTTTATTAGTTTAAGTCTACGCTTCTTCATGGAATGACACGTCGCGTCAGGAAAGGAAGGTAAACGGTTAACTTTATTCAAAGCCATCCGGCACGTCTCACCGCATCATGTTGTATCGTCAACAGCAGCAAACCTTTCAAACTCAAACTCTCAGCTTTAAGCCTGGATAAATTAAGGCTGCATGGGAAGGCACATCGGTTTACGTTAAATGTGGACGAGCGTCAATCTCATTTCTTATTTAGAATGTATTATGCAGCACGATGCCATGCCTGTAAATGAAGCTTGTTATGTTTAGTTATTAATCCCCACTGCAGCCTAAACACGCTAGAATCATATAAAAGTTAGAATTTAATGCCAGGAAACGTAAACATGTCAGCGATTCAGCTCACTTTCACGGAAACATGGCTAATTTGCGCTTAAATACGTGAACTGACTGACTGAAAACTTGCTTCACACGCGCACCCACACAAACACACACACACATTCACACTCCAGAAAAGCGAATCACGCCGTGAAAGAAACCGAAAAGCCAAAGAAAGTGAGTTTGTGTAAGCAAAAATCAATAAATAATGGAATCATTTCGGAAAAGAAGTGCTCTTGTCAATGGCAGTAGTGAAGAGAGAGATTTAAAGCAAGCAATCTTGATTTCTTTTTCAGTTCCCCTCATTCCCTTTTTTGCACTGCTTCACAACATCCAACAGCGGGCTTATTTTGTGATACATTAAAGAAGGGTGACAAGACAGGTCAACCGGCTTGTTTAACTCCAAAAATTCTTAAAACTGCAGATCAGTGTGTACTGAATTCAATACCGTCTTTTCACTGATCCTATTTTATATACATAGCTTCACCAAGATAAGATTCATGACAAATGCATGAGTGCACCTACGCGGAATGGAATATGAAGTTATACACGTGTCATTTCCATTTCCATCCCATAAGAATACTGAAAGATCTCCGCGTTTCCAGCAACTTTTCAGGATATGAAAACCAAGCTGCGTGGCGAATAGAAAAGTTTGGCTTAAATGGAATTTAACGCTGTCTCGTTATTTACTACTCCTTTGCATGCACATACCTCATACCTCAAGTTTTTTCTCTTTTTGTTCTTACAGAGCTTTTATAAGGGAAAAGTATCTCGAAGAAAGGAAAAATCATTCAACTTGAAATATATCGTTTAGATCTATATACACCTAAGTTGTGTTTCAACTCAACCAGCTCTAGTTGTCTCTCGTTTCCAGTTTCAGTTTTATTTCATTTCATACAAGCTTTTCGTGTGGATGGAAGCGAAGGCTGGAGACGAGTAGTAGTATTGTATTCTCTTTTCCAACGTGTGTGAAAGCTAAAGCGACAAATTCACCAGGGAGGATCATTCTACGCGATTTTGTGGCTTTTGTATAATAATGCTAATGGCCTTATAAATTTAACTTTTCCACACTATCTCGGTTCTATATTTATATCCATATGACTCAAAGTGTTAACTGGCTGTGAAGATTTAGAATTTCTAAAATCTATTCCACGGCCATGGAAAGATTATGGAGACAGCGGCAGAATTTCATTTTTATACAAAACAAGAAACATGTCTGTAACAAAACCAGTCAGTGGAATAAGACCTAGAATTTCTATGAATTCTACATGTAAAATCGGTTCTTTTGTTCCTGTTTCAAGTTTCCACTTTTGGTGAAAGAAACACCGAGAGTTCTCAAGCAACTCCCCCACTCTCCTGCACTTTCGTGGGCTGCACTCACTCCGTCGCTACACCAAAAATTGTCAGCAAAAACGAGCTCATAAAATGTGCATTCATGTACTTAACATTTCCATATCTGCACCGCACATTCAGTCCCACGAACACGAATCTAAATTCATTTAGGCATGAAGCTGAAACTTGGTTGATAGGAATATTTAAATCATGAGCATTGCATTATCATCGGTTATCGTTTTGCCGACACAGCAAGCGTGAATCCTAACATATCCACATGGAAGCTTCATAAGCTTGTTTTATTGTATTAAAACTACTTACCGATACCGAATACCGATATGCATAAGTAATTGGATGTACCAAAACATAATCTCGTTAATTTTTCTGGAAAAAAGACTAAACATCACTTTTATCATGCTACTTACTAACTTGCTATCTTCCCGTTGAAAGGATAGGAATGCATTTATGTAGTAACAAATAGATGTAAACATCCCATTCCATTTTATAAGCTCTTTTTAAACCCAAAACATGTGAAAACAATGCGATACGCGTTCATAGGTATTCTATTTGATCTGACCCATGACAGCGCGATATTCTTGTGTTACAAAACCCAAAGTTTCCTGATAAGTTTCACTAAATTATACCTTGCGTTTGATTGCAATTGCAATTTTTCCATTACAGCATTAAAATTTAATTTAAAATACCTCTTTTGATTGCTCAACATTGAAAAACATGGGACTGCAACATGCCAGACTATTTCAAAGCAGTAGATGTAACTAAAATATAAGTGTAGAAACTCCATACCGTGTTCATAGGTGCTAATATAGACTTCTTAAATTTAAAAATCTGAGGCGTATTAGTCAAGTTTAACCACGTCACTTACTTTGCAGTTTTGCAGAAGCTGCTGAGACGCTCTTCGAGCTCACCAGAAATATAACTTAAATGCGTAGGTATATACTTAAATATCCATTTATAATTTTTTCTTTTAATAAGCTCCATCCATTTATAACTTGCCAATCAAACCAGCTAATTGTCATAAGTGATGCTTGTAGCTAGTATTGTCTTCGTCGGTAAGCACAGTCAACAGTGCACACGACTACACAATAAAATGGAACACAGCTTTGCTTTTTAGTGTTATAAATACAATATACAGCAGTGTCCCTACATCGTTCGTTGTAGCGGAAACGACTGATGACCATAACAATTACCTTTCTCCTGCATGTCATCTTTGCCACTATATATGCTTTTAATTATGATACCCAAATGTCATATAATCAGTCAAAATAAAACGACAACAGTAGAGAACGGTGACATTTTTTGTGTCATTTTGAGTACTATTTTTTTTAATTTCTTGTAGTCATGTCCCACTTTCAATTGGAAATTCCAGCTGGTAAAGAGATAATTCTTTGGCAAACATAATTTCAGTTTGTACGAAGTAATTCATGTACCCACTATCCATTTCATTGATCATCATGCTTTATTTTCTTGCCTCATCATCGAATAATTAAATTATAATGCAAATTCTTGTGCACAATATGTAAAATGTATATTATGACAACACGACGACAACATGAAAATGATAAATATTATTATCAGCTAATAGCTACTTTTAAAAGAGTTTACCTTTTCACTGAATCAAACTAGAGATGTCACGAAAGACATCCAGTCTTCCGTGGAAATATGCAGAGGCAGCAGCCTTTATTGCGAATTCAGAACGATAGACGGCTATTAATGGCTCTTCTGGTACTTCCAATAAATTTATCCGTCTTGCACTTTTGTTTGTAGTAATTTTTGTTTGTCTTGCTGGGTTCCAATAATAATATACATAATATTATTCCATTAACCCAAATTAATTCGAACTAATTGATTTTAATTTCTTGAGAGTCGCATTTTAGTCACTCATGTAACATGTACCCATATAGGTATATCCTGAAACAACTGAAGCGTAGCTGTCCGTGCACGGTTTTATACTGTTACAACAGTTATACAATGGCCCACTTTTTATATGAATGTTTTTGCCAAGTATTAACATTTTATCATGTCACTATCTAGGTAAATGCCAACACCACATTTGAAGCTTTATAGCAGGGAACGGAAACGGAGATCACAAACTCTTGGGAAAACGTTGTCAATTTATTTTTTAAGTTTGCAAATGAACACAACTGTAAATAAATATACTACGGTACTATAAAACAACTGCCACTGTTGTCACATTACAGCAGTAAACTTTCCAAATGCCTTTGCACAACAGTCTAACTGGAAAATGTTAGGTAAAGATAGCAGTACAGTAGTTTTTTTTGTTTTGCACAATGCAAACGCACATTTCTTTCACTTTATTTACAACAGTTCCATAATTGTATCCTTTGCCGTTGTGGATATGTTCAACGCGACAGCAAAACGCCGACTGTGCTCTGAAACATGGAAAAGGATACACTTAGATTGCTACTAGCTGCTGATGAGAATCGGTTCGGAGATAATCAAAAACACCGAAAACGCGGAGGGAAGCAGCCAGACATTTCTCCTCCAAATGGCCTAAAGTTAGTAGTTAATCTGGCGCAACATTGCATGTATCCAGTCTATGTACCTTCTTGTATGAGCATTCACAGTGACTCTTGTCAACGTAATACATACACGGGTATGGAATGGAGTAGTGGATTGGGGAGAAAAAACAATATTAACTGACACTGACAGTTCACATACACGCAAGACAAGGAAACCTGATTTCCCTTCTTGCTTCCAGAGAGGAAAAGCGTTGTTGTGTGGGACGGGACGACCAAAAAGTAAACTACTAGTTTCATCTATTATTGCATTGTTATTCTGCACACATTGCACCACGTTTGACGCTCAACCCTACACGCTATATGAAGAACAGAGAAAATATTGAAAATGTGTATGTATGTATTATAAAAAGTATTCCCACTCTGATTATAAAAAAATATCTACAGAACCGGATTCCTTTCTCATCATAGACGTAACACCATCTCCTTTTCGTTTTTGCATCATCATACCTATTTCCTATACAGCGATAAGTATAATAGTAAAATAAACATCAATCGGTCCGACCATTGCAGACGGTAATGGTGACAATGCAGCGCAGCGGTTGAGATGTATAAAACACACTGGAATCCTGACAGGGAGCTTAGTCAGTGCGACAAAGCATGAGTAATCATACCAGTGACCAATCCAGTTGTAACGAGTAACTGGCAAACGACAACTGCCTTCAACAATGTTGGAATTTCGGTACCTAATAACGTTGAAAATGTATCTTACCTACCTTGTAGTTTCAAGATACAAGCGTGAGCGTGAGCATTTCATCTGGTAGGAGTTACAGGAACAATGAAAGTAGCATTACATAAGAGATGCTGGCACGATAGAGTAAAAAGACATTGTTGTCCTGTGTTTAGTTTGAGGGAGAGGGTTGATTTATATTTGAGTAGCATCTGCACAGTACTCTTGTTCAGGGATAAATGTATGATCATGTATGCCTCCTCTGATTGATGTGTATGTACTACTATGTAAATGTATATAGGTGTGGACAACAATACCACCCCTACTTTTCACGTTAGATAATTTATTTCCAAATACAGTATATACAATATAAAAGCAATATTGTCGTTATTTGACGGAAATGCGTTGCTTTAAGATAACTTTTTTTAGCAAATAGTTTTACTAGTAAGTCGTAACTGGGTAAATATTGCTGGATCTTTCCTTTGATTTTTACAGGTTTCTGCCATGCTTGTTTTAATAGCATAATAATAGTTGCTTGTCTTCAAATCTAAATTTTCCGCTTATAATTTTAATAGGGATAATAAATAGACCTAGCATGTTAGTGCATATCTAAGTGACAAAGTGCCTTCAGGGCAAAACTGATGTACTCTTTTGTTTCCTGCTGCTTTAATTTGAGATCGCTGTTCAGAAAGAAAGTAAAGAAGGATGCTTTAGACAGCTACTAGCGGTCAAAAGATTTTAAATTTTGAAATACTAATTGCAGATTTTGTCCGCATCAAGCATGGATCAAAATATGTGTTTCAGATTTCAGACACTGATGTATCGGTTTTCTATCTGTAGTTGTCTGGTCAGTTTCAAAATTACTGCCGGAGGTTTCAAGGTACCCAGTTATGTCTTTCCGCAAATAGACTGCAATTTACAAAAAAACAGTTTTCGACTTGCATATTAAAGCAAGCGGGGGACGGATGGACAGACAGACAGACATATCGTAATTTTAATAAGTGGCTTTGCCATAATAAGTCATAGTAAATGAAAAGAGAATGCGAAGCGAATGACTCACCTTCATAACCCTTTTAACAGTAATCATTTTCGTAAAGTATGCACGATTAAAATTTTGACCCAATCATCATTCATTAGAGTAACGGTTTTAAGGGTACAAATATAGTACAAATCCGAGGTTTGGAAGTCTACATATGTGCCTTTTTTTGTTAAACAATGTGTTATCAAACTTGTTTACTTAGTGCGCAACTTAAAACTTTTGGCGCCCCCTTGGCGGCGCAGGGATCAACCGATCTGACAAGTGAGAAGAGACACATGCTCATGATATATATTATTGGTGTTGGTTGAAAAGGAATATTATTAGTCTGTCTCGGGTCTATTTGGTTATGCCTAAAATTAGAGTACTCTCATGATTCCACACGCGCTAGGTTATACGGTACATATTTTATTCTTTTCTCGTCGAGTTCGTGCAAAAAATAGAGAATTTATCTTGTGCTCTTGTGTAGATCTAAGTATTACACACATTATAAAACACAATAATGATAAGAGCCCTCAGCATTATCGGTTTTTAATAATAATTCAATTAAAGTAATCGATGCTTAATACTTCCTGGGATGCAAAATGGTTGATCTTCCATGTCATCGTATCCCAGAAACATGAACTGCAGATATTTCATTTCTTCATCATGTGACAGCATACCTTAAACCCAAGAGTGCCTACGACAATAATCTCATTGTCAGTCATACAGGCACCTGTGTGAGGCAATGAGACAATCAAACGTATATAATATTTGCATATACGGGATACGCCGGATGCATCCAACAATGGTGTATCGTATGTGTCTCGTGTCATAAATTATTCCAATATTGCACAAAAGAATTAAAACCCACAAAACAACAAAAGCATAATAAATGCTATAATTATGGTAAATACTTTTTACCGAAACCAAGAATAATACGTGATAACGACAAAATGTGGTAGACATTTTTGCAATTTGTAATGAACTTTGATCTATTCTTGTAGACCTTTTATAGAAAGTGACACTAACAAAGCTTTCGCGTACTACCTGGTACGGTAAAAAACATTTAGTCATGGAGGACATGTGGGATGAGAATAAATATTTGCAATTAAATGCTTATCGCTTATAGAAATTGAAATGGATTCGTAAACAAACAAAACAGCTAAAGTGTTCCGAAATCTATACAAATCTATGTATGTTTGTGTGACAGACCGANGAAATCTATACAAATCTATGTATGTTTGTGTGACAGACCGACTGCCGACACTTGTACTTTGGTAATTTATACAAAAACACTTCAATATAGCATTTACTTATTGTAATGCTACTGCCATGCTGTAGAATACTACGCTGGTAAAATCACATTATTATTCATTCATTAGTAAGACATGTTATATGATATAGCTTTGATATTGTACATTTTATAAAACCCATTTTTGTTCTTTATGGAAAACCTTATTGCAACTGCGCAAATAAATTTAAATACATCTAAACAAAAGTAGCGCTATAACTTTAATCCACACAGTCGACGGGTATAAGATTGTCAAACCCTTGGTAGATAGGTTTATTACTTTGCTAAGCAAAAGCAAAATATATATGTCAATAAAAGCAAATACATTTAAACGTTTTTGTCAAATTATTGCATAATCTTAGGATCAATATGGCCCTTTTCAATTTTTGATTGTCCGCTTTTGCTTTTAAGTTGGTCCATCTGCCCGACTTACTAAAATTTATTGCAATGAACACTACGCTGTAGTAAAAATTCTTCTGAACCGAGAATACTAAAGTTCGTAAAGCACGTTAACTAAATTACACAAAATAAACAAAATATGAACTCATAAATACGGATTAAAGCGATAAACTAGAAATGAGAGAGGGTTTTTAAATCCATTTTGAGTGTATTTTTAAATATGACATAACTCTTATAAAGTTATGAAGGTAATCAAACAAAACTATATTATATATTATATAACTAAACTCCGATTCGATACTTTGTGCCCAGTGATATAAGCCCATGCGAAATTCACGTTTTAAAATTCGTGTAACTTTCTACGTACTCGATAAATATGTCTGAATTTTTGTCTCCCGTACTATTTTGAGTTGCGCAACACAATAAATATCGTTTCAAGTTTTTTCACACGGCGGAAGTAGGCTAAAAAGTGTTGCATATCTTTGTGGTTACTTTTTTAACATTGCGTAAATGGAGAAAAAGGTGGTCACAAAAATATGCAACACTTTTAACCCGATTCCGCCGCGCGAAAACACTTGAAACGTTATTGGTAGTGTAGCGCAACTTAAAATCATCTGGCAGACAAAAAATCAGGCATGTTTACCGAGTACGTAAAAAGTTACACGATTTTCAAAACGTATATTTTGCGTGGGCTTACATCACTGGCCACATAGTATTGCAATTGGGTTTACTTGTATGTTTTTTTATTTCGATTTATACAAAAAAATTCCAAATAACTTTTTATTGAATGGTATATATCTTCTTCAAACATGCAATTAAATTATAACCAATTTTTGGAGTAAAAACGTCTGAATTCCTTTATTTTCAGGCAACACAGAATAATAAAATGTGCAAAATTCAAGCAAGAACCGAGATTTTACCATTTAACCATTGAGACTTACTTGCTTGTCCCTGGCATTTTACAAAGTGTCTGGTTTTGCTTATTTGCCAAATCTGCCAATTTGGACAAGTAAGTCTAGGCCTTTTTTCCATCTCTATTTCGTAGATAAATAACGCACTGAATGAAAAGTTAAACGGCTACTTTAGCTACATCATCACACGGCTAACAAACAGATTGTTTTTAGATCAACAAAATAAATCAATTTAAAAATAGTATATCCGTTTAATCGGTCTGAAACGCACAACTGTCGATATTGCATAAAGTATATTTTCGATTTCGCTACCGCTACTGAATATATAATGAATATATAATGTCGTAATATGTGAATAAACCTCGAATACTTATATGAATATATAATTGAAATGGGATGTTGGGTACAAATTGCACTTGTTAAAAATCCATTTTAATGACTGTGGGTTGTTTTTAAAAGCAAGTATCCACGTCATGCTTTAAACAGTTTGATCCGTAAAACCTAAACTAATTATGGGATAGGACTAGCTAGATTTGCTCTTGCACTACTGTTAGATCTAAGGTTATTAGATTGGTTGAAATTTATATATTTAATCATGACAAATTCCCTAAAGTTTGACTCCCAAAGATGCAGAGAAATTAAACAGAAATTAAGTTAAATGATTAAGTTAAAGTAAACAAGAGTGACCCTTCTGTTAAGATATAGCACAATATTGCAACAAGAGATCACGTGTTAGTACTTAATAGCTCTGAAGTATTAATTAGTCAACTGCCGAAAACTCCGTTGCAGTCGTATAAAAGGTCACGAAGACCTTATTTAGAGACTTGTGAGCTGTATATTTATTCATTTTTTAAATAAATTCTGACACATTTGAAGCACGTCTTCAGATTAGACCTAAAAATTTTAATGAAAGAACAAAATTAAACAACCGCTGATCCTGTAAAGTCTTGAGTTATTGAACTGTCTGTACTAAATTGCTAGAAACGGTTTCATTTTTTTAGTCAAGCCAGAGTTGGGTCCACAAAGTCATGTACAACCTGTTTGATTATGGCTGGTCTTAAAAATGTTCAATAAATGATTCCAGAATTTGCAGTAGTGCAAAAAGTTGTTGTTTGGTTTGCATTCTACATAATCCAAATAGTCTCGAAGAATACCGCATGGACATGACTGTGATTGTGACCTTGGGCAAAAACTTCGCACGCGGTATCGAAGATAGCAAATCAATTCGGGTACAAGTGTTGTAATAATTTCTGAGTAAATTATATGCACAGGCACAACACGTAAAATTTCTTATTTGCTCAATACTTCTGAGTTCTTTGAAAATTACTACCGTCAGAAAAGTCTATGGTACTTGTTACGCCATAACACACGGATATCCTCAACAATTTGTATAAATACTTTGACTTTGTTGATGCGATCAAGGTAGTATTGTTCTTGGAGTTACAGTATCAAGCTAATTTGTTTCTTTTCACCACTCTTGAAACTTATCTATAGTTAAGTTTTGTAAAACCTCTCTAATCTCCTCCCTATATAAAACACCAAATTTCAAATAAAAACCCCAAGTGCACGACAATGAAGTCGTTTTATTGCATTAGCACATTTGCAGTTTGCACAATTTTGATTTTGAGCTCATTCACATCAACGAGTGAAGCACAGAACTCTAGCC
>JAHZNE010002750.1:0-19145 GCA_027744055.1 Callyntrura sp. NNG-2020 | reverse complement strand
CCTTGGTTTAAATATTTGAAATAAAATATTTTTGTAGGTAAAAATTCTTTCGAACTAAAAACATTTTATATGTAAAAACGATTCGAGCTGAAAAATTCTGGGTAAAATGTTCTGGATAAAAATTATAGCTTAATTTTCTGGATACAGAAGTTATAGCTAAAAAATAATTCGAGATACCGTATTCTAACTAAAAGTCGCTCTTACCAAAAAATTCTAACCTGGATCAGGCTTCGCTGAGTACGTCTTCGTTTCGGCATTCGACTAGTACGGCAAATGTATGGAATTTTAAATGAACAATTTTATACTGCATTGTATGACTGTGTAATGAATTTCATACGAGACAGCTCCTGTAGCGATAGAGCATGCATTTGAACAATGTATTGTATGTATTGAAATATGTATTAAAAATAATAAAATGTACTTCGATAGGGATACGCGATGTCATTTTTATTTCAACACATTTTGAGTGATTGAGAATATTACAGTTTTAATAATTATCCGTAAACAACGGCACGACCAAAAGCTGGAACAGCATATCCTTCCGTAGCCAGCGACAACTCCTGGGTATGGGACTGGAGCTGGCTCTGGGGCAGCGACGGCAATGGCAACAGCCACGGCGAGGACAAGGAGGACAGCGATCTATAAAAACCAAAACGTAAACGATTAAAACCGATAAAAATGATCATTTTGGATGAGTTTGCCACTGTACCAATAGTGTTTCACTTACAAGCTTGTACATGTTGAGTAGTTGGTTGGTTTGTGGGAACCACGAAAGTGTTTGGAGAAGTTTATTGGAGATGTGAATAAGAACTGATGAGGGTACCAGCGAAAATCAAACTATTTATACATATGTGTACCTCCTTCGCTTAACAAAACTAGGAAATCAGTGATATTATTATTTCTTTTACTTTATCGCATTGCAAACTTTGTACAGGTTTGTTATATAGAATGTTATGTAACCCTATGCAGCAAAAAATAGACAAAATAGACCATTTATTGACAAGGAAGCAACCGTACGAAAACATGTCCTCCGTTCTATACTAATATGTAATGAGGTAAAACTTTGTATGTTGTATTATGTGATTGTAAAAACAATCCCTCAATTTTTGCATCTCAGTATACCAATAGATTAGGAACACAATTTAGAGTAAATGTGCGATGAGTATTGTTACTATAGCTCAACGTATAATATGCCGTCCATGAGTTTCTTCTCTGTTGACATATAAATCCCCAGTGATGACATTTGCAACGATGAAACAAAAAAATGCTTATCTTATAGCTTTATGTAAAATACCGGAAACTGACAATCGGTTATTGTGTTTCATCAAATGCACATTGATTAGTTGGCAACCTGTTGCACTGTCACCATGTTCAGATGCTACAATTCCCTATTAAATAATCTAAACCTATTTTCAATTGTATTTGCTCAAACGGCAGGGTTGGCTTGAAATGGGCTATGTGGGTATTGATTCTTAGAGTTTTAGATCGCAAATATGGGCAAAAGTAGTGTTACATGTACGTTAATATGCAGCCATACAATAACTTAAAAGCGAGCTGAATCAAACCCAGTCTAAATATACATTACAGTGCCCAAAAACCACAGCACATTTAAGCTTAGCCAGTGCAACGCTATTTACGCACGATAAAACCCTGGTAATAATGGGTCACTTAGAGCAGTTTTGCCCACCTCGAACTCAGGGTATTTGTGACGACCGTAAATCACAATATCTCAACGTCGCACAAAAAAGCTAAATGAACGGGTAGGAATACGTTTACTACAGTGTTCCATCAATTCAAAATGAAATGCTGTGTCACCAATAAAAACATAATATAGTATATCCTTAGACTGAATGATTTCCAGCAGTTTCATTATTTTCATTATTTTACCAAAAATGTGTATATTAACAGATGCAGCCAAAAACAAAAATAACATCCAGTGAAATGCACAGGCGTATATATTAACTAACGGAAACGTACCTGAGTGTTTCATTAATTTACATTAATGGCAAGTTTTAATTTTATACATTTTGTACATTATTTTTCATAAAATAATTGTACAGTGTAACAGAGGTACTGCCATTTGGGACCTACATTATAAAATGGATGATGTAAAATGCTAATACAAATAATATTTTTGAATCTCGCATTTGCGTGCAAGCACAGTTACTTTCAAACTTTTAACAGTATATGTGCGTTACGTTGTATGATATTATACGGTGCCTCGATGTCATGAAAACAGAAACAACATTCTCGAGTAACAATAGTTTCAGTAAATAGTTCAAGATTTTTATAGAAGAAAATAGTTTATTTGTGAAATGCCATTAAAGAGGGTGAATAACAAGAATGTAATTATCCGTAAACGATAGCGCGTCCGAAAGCTGGGACGGCGTATCCTCCATAGGCGGCAACAACTCCTGGGTATGGGACTGGAGCTGGCTCTGGGGCAGCGACGGCAATGGCAACAGCCAAAGCGAGGACGAGAAGGACAGCAAACTATAATAAGTAAACGCTTATGATTTAAAATCTACCATTTCAAGAAATAAAACTAATGACAGTTTTTGATTTAACTTACGAGCTTGTACATGATGAAAGGTTGGTGAAGTTGTGGAAACCACAAAAATTGTTTGTAGATATAGAGTATTTGAAGTTGATAAGGAGAACTGATAATCTCCACTGAGCAAACCATCCTATTTATACAAAATATTTTAGATTTCAAGACGACATTCGCTCACATTGAAGAACAAGTTATTCTTTTGTATATCTGATGCGTAGTCAGTAGTTTTTGCTTTGATTTTTTCATCAAGTCAGATGTGGAAATGCGTAGTTTCGCTGCGATCTCAGTTGTACATTCTTATGTATGTGGCATTGGCATTTATTTAAGCCAAGCGTACGCATGTTTATTACAAAAAAACGTAGGCTACTTTTTCTTAATTCTTTGCAAAGCCACTTTGTACTGTGTAATTCATACTTTCAGCTTTATGAAAAAATTGTAAAGATTTACGAAGGGATATATATGTACGATTTGAGCAGTTGTTCTACCATTATGTCATATTACCTACAATGATTGCTTAACTTAATTGTAATTAACCAATAAAGTGTACTAGAATTCTAATAATTCGCGTTGAGAAACTTAAATTCAGAGAGAGAGCGCTTATAAAACGGTCATGCAATTTGCATTGTCATATTAACAAATTTGATGATTGAGAAAAATAGTAATTTTCTAATATGATGCAGAAAGAGAAAAATGAAAAATTGTTTTCGTTTAATTGGTTAATGAAAGAAAACATCTGTAGCTGCTAACACAAGAATGTCCTAAAATTTAAACTGATTTCATATATGTAATTCATCGCATTTAATAATGTTTCATGTTTTACATGCCTCAAAATTATACTCGTACAATTTAGGTACTAAGGAGTAGCATAAATACGCAAAAAGTAAAAACAGTTTGTGACTTTGCACAGATTATTATGCACAGAGTATCATTTTTTGGCAGAACTTGGCTTTATGCTGTTTTGCTATTAATAAATTTGTGAAAAAGTATTACGTAAACAAACAAACGTCGGGCGAGCGCAAAAAATGAAGAGGGCTTTTCTTTTAAGAAAAAATATATTTACGTTTTTTCGTCCAGAAAAAAGGAGAAAAAACGTGTTTGTATCGTTTGGTAAATAAACCTTTGAGCATATTAAATATTCTGTCGATGATGATGGTATGCATGCGTCCTGCAGGTCCGGTATAAATAGGACAACTTATTCAAGAGATTAGTATCAGTTTTCATTTGCCTTCCAAACAACTCAACAATCCATACATTTTTGTGAATTTTCACAACCCAACCAACTCTTCAACATGTACAAGTTTGTAAGTCGACCAAAACCTTTACTAAAATTAATTCGTTATCAATATAAAGTCCGACGGTTTAAAAAAATATTTGTATTTTGTAACAGATCGCTGTCCTCCTTGTCCTCGCTGTGGCTGTTGCCATCGCCGTCGCTTCCCCAGAGCCAGCTCCAGTCCCATACCCAGGAGTTGTCGCTGGATACGGAGGATATGCTGTCCCAGCTTTCGGTCGCGCCGTTGTTTACGGATAAATTATAAAAATTCCAATATTTTCTATGGTTTCACAAAATACGATGCAATAAAAGAAACGTAACATCTATTACGGAAGTATTAATTTCATTTCATTTCAACAAAGTCAACAATGCTGCCGACAAACACTAATCACTATGTTAAACTGTAAATTGAAATTTGACATTGCATAAACCGCCATATGGTAATTCCGATTTGGAGACACCTACGTTTAGTATGAATCAATATATTACGTCGTCCCATAGTAAATACTGCTCATTCAAACTTTAATATTCTTACATCATGTTTATGGAATTCCGTAACATACGCATGAACAGCCATCGGTTTATTCATGAAGAAGAAAATATCGCTTTTTTAGCTAGTTGCTTCTACATTTCCTTTGTCACAATCTAACCCCTGACACCTGTGTAATAAACACATTACAGCTGGGATAAAGTAAAAGTCCGAGTTTAAAAAAACGATGGTTTAATTCCCGTTCTAGGCCTTAGTCCTCAGGTAATTTTGAATTTTAATAAACCCTCAAAACGGGGACATAAAAAAGAGACATAGTTTTGCAGTCTTTGTGAAGGGATTTTAAAGTATATCAGAGCCGACGCCCTTATCTTTTATATATGGCAATTGGGAAAGAGGTCTGAACAATATGTTATGTCATTTGAATTGTCCAAAAGCCTACACCCATTGATCCATAACCACCAAACTTAGAATTCTGAATAAGCATAACATTTTGTATCATTCAAACAATACGGATCCCCGGGTTTTATTTCGAAAATGCTACATTAAACCTTTCGACCCACTTCTAGATTGATATCTGACTCAAGTATGGGATCTTCAAATGGCATTAACCCACTGTTGATTCCAGAACACAGAATGTCAACATTTTTATTAGTTCATGAGAAACAGCTAAACTTCAACAGTACATAAGCACAAAATAGATACAGTATTTTAGTCTTTGAAAATATCTGCGGTAGCGATAGAAGCCCGTAATACTTACGGTAGCGGTATCCATTGCAAGGGAAAATAAAATCTGGCACCACAACACAAACGAGTGTCCGCAGGGAATGCAAAAGCCGTTGCGCAAGGCAGCGCAATAAATATGTATCAGCGTGGGCCCAGGCATGTTTACGTTTTTAAACTATTGTACTGCGTCAGTAACAATGATGGTGATGGTAGACCTTGAACTAGAGAGTGTAAAAATGACTGCTAACCCATGGTGTATTTATACAGCGTTAAGACAAACAATATATTCTTGTAAATGCATTCATTGTTGTTCTTTGTGTTTTTGTACTTCGTTAGTACAGCTTCGGATGAATGATCCTAGTATTTATAATTGAAAAGATTAGATAGAGTACTGACTTTTAAATCATGTAACCCAAAATGGCTATAAAATGCATACAAATTCGAAATCATGGTGACCTTAAAAATATATGAGAAAATTTTTAGTACGCAAAATGAGAAATTTGAAAGTAGAAAACAGTTTTATTGCTTAACGGCAGCAAGTCATTGTTAACTCAAATAAAAGGTAATAGAAAGAATAGATATTAAAAAGAAATATTTATCCGTAGACAACGGCACGACCGAAAGCTGGAACGGCATATCCACCGTAAGCGGCGGCGACAACTCCTGGGTATGGAACTGGAGCTGGCTCTGGGGCAGCGACGGCGATGGCAACAGCCAAAGCGAGAACAAGGAGGGCAGCAATCTACAGAAACCACAAATTAATGTAAAACTTATACCATCTTAAAACCTTTATGTTTGTTCATAAAACTAAACTTACAAGCTTGTACATGTTGAAAAGTTGATTGGGTTGTGTAACCACAAAGAATGTCAGGATAAGTTTGAAGTTTTCGGAAGGTAAATGAGCACTGATGCTGAAGTCAGTGACGGGCACGCTATTTATACAAACACATCTTGTGCGTTCCAAGATAGTAGTTGACAATTCTTGGAAAACAAAAAGGTCTCAAACAAGTGTTTGGTATGTATATATTGGTTGGTGGTCATACATTTTTTTTAAACCTAGTTGTCGTAAAAAAGTTGTTTTATAGTTTTCATGGCGTACATTGATAAATAGGTAGTAGAACCTTTTATTTGTTGATGTTTGAGCATCGTCCCTACAAAAAACTTTTATCACAGTTTTGATTAATTTGCGATATGTTTCATGTTCTACATTTTATAACATACGTGTTCACACAGAAGTTGTTAATAGGGGATTTTTGCCGGTCCAACAACTCTAACCACAAATAAAAATATTCGATAAAATTGAAATAGATGATTTCAGTAATAACTGCAAAATTTATAAATAGCTGGAAATTGATTTGATGAATATCCAATAGTCGATTGATACTTGTTACCGAGAATACCTAGTAGAAGACGAGATAAGGTATGTCTCGTCAAAGAAATGGATTGGTTTTGCATATGTAAAAATTTATTGCATTCCTGCTGTGAATTTCCAAAATTATTGTTCAGTGTTGTAAACGTAATGAATGCAGGTTCATACTATTTGTGCATAATCACGCAATTACAGGTAATAGTAAATTCCCAATTTTATTATGTAGGAAGCACATTACGTATCATACGAGTACGACAGTGCTACATATTTCATCTTATAATGATCACATACAGCAAAAACATCTACCTGAACAGCACGCGTCAGTAATAAAAATGTGCTATCCAGTATTATCGCATCACAGTTAACCTTTAACACAAAACCTGATCGAATTGTTACAGCATTTATAGACAAGCTGTACAAAAAAGTATGACTTTATTACACACACATCAACTACGTTCATTCATACGTCGACAAAAAATGTTGCATAAGATGAAAATGTAAACAAAAACAGTCACGACGGTTTCTGGTATCTATTTGTTGTTGTGCGAGTTCTTTGCACTACGCTGATATTGACAGTACATCACATCAAGGACATTTCTAACTTATCCGCAGCTGAAAAGATCAATGTGATATTACATGGCAACATCAACTAAATAATTTGTATTTTTTAAATCATTGTAGAATAGCATCGCAATTGCTAATTTAATCTTTTCTTATCAAGAAATATGTTTTTTTCTTAGTTAATATTAATGGGTTATTTAGTGTAGCTTTTAATCCTGGTTTAAACCAAGTTTACGACTACTAAAGAGCAGTCGTAAGTTCGGATTAACCAGGATTAAGAGTTACACGATTCCACTCAATGTTTCCAGAATATGTTAACCCACCCACACAAAAACGTTGTTAGTACACCCAAAACAGAATCACGCCCTTTTTGTTTATTCCACGCTTAATCAAGGTTTATGTCATATGCAGCCCTTCTGCATTTGTATTACGATACTATCGCTGACTAAACTGTAGTTGCCCCCCCTGATTTGCTGTACTTCATACAATCCATCACCGAAATAATATTATACTATGATATGGAATACCCCCGGGTTGGGAGAAGTAAAATCACTTTTTCTCTCGTTGATATCAAAACATTGGGAAGAGCCTAACGTCGTGAGACGAGCATTTATTTGGCTGGTTTAATAATTACATTTTATACAGTATTTTATACAAGGAACTAGTCAAGTTTAGTGACAAATCATGAACTATTAAACGTTTTTGCAGGGCAAGTGTGTTGAAATTAAAAATTTGTAAGCACCCGATTGAGAGGAATATGCGATGGTGGATATTCAATTTCAAACTCGGCTCATTTTTTATCTCTAACACCAATCTATCCAGTCACACGGTGATGCCGTTGCTTCTGGCATCATCTCCTTGCCTGAACTACCACGTGTGGACCCAACAGCTGAAGGACCATTTGTGGTAGTTGGAAATCTTAGTGGTTTTCCCCTGCTTCTAGCTTGCTTCAAATTGCTCCCCGCTTCGATTCGATGGCCTCTTAAAAATTCTTCCGACTTATCACAGTTGCTGTATCTCAAGAACACAACATTTTCTCTTCGAAATTGTAAGGACACAACATGGTCCTCTATTAATCTTTCCGTATGCTTGCCCAATTGTGGCCCCAGCGACAAAACACTAAAAGCCTTTTGGTCAGATCCCTCCACACACCCAGTTAACACAACGAATGTTCGGTAATCCGTCAAGGTAACTCTAACCGTATAGGGCATCCTTGTCCCAGTTTGGGGGTTGTTCAGAGTGAAAGTAAAAACTCCGGGACTTACAACTCCCGTGTCAGCACTACTCAGAACTTGTCCAAACCCAAACACAGAACCGTTGCCTTCAATAAAGCTTGTATTTTGCACGTAGCAGGCGTCGTAGAAAAACTCGTACTCCCGCATTTGAGCAAATTCCGGAAGCCCACTGGCGTGGCGGTAAAGATACAATTTACTACCGGCACTGATATATCGAAAGGACTCCATCTGAAAGAAAAAACCACAGCTGCAGGGTTCAATTCACCAAATTAATCGAAAGAAAAAATCATTTACCCAGACAGGATCAATGTCTTGATGATACGGTACATCTCGAAGGCAAGATCCTTCCTCCGTTCCGGTTAGTTCCAGCGCCCCCGTAAACCCCAGTAGAGCACATAAAATGAGATACCGAGTTGCTTGAACCATGTTGAACGTAAGAGCATGAATGGAGATGAGTAACTGCCTGTGCTCAAACTAAAAATAAGACGGAATTGCAAATTATTAATTAGCTATAATGAACAAGTACGCAGTTTACATTTATCAAGATGATACGGCATCATCCTGTTGCCTTATTGCTTATGTGTTGATCCGCCTGTACTGTTTATTATTGAAACGTAACGTTATTAAGGCGTTGGCAAAGGCCAAGATAATGGTAAAATCGTTGAAGCGTGAATACAAAAAACATATGTGTGGGGAATTCATCGCAATACACGACGTAGAATATTTGTATCTATGCTCAATAATTGAAGAGGTGGTACTAACTCGAATTGTTTACAAACACCATTTTACGGGCCTCCTTCAATTTTTGTGGTCGCGTAAGCATTTTACGGCTGTGGTATTAAAGCCTTATTATAATAAAACTACATTATTTTATTTCCGCACAAAAGCTTACTATCAGAGCATTTGAATTTCGATGTGTACTTTTTAAATGCACTTCATGTACATTCAAGTACAACTTTCAGTGTAAGCCAGAAGCCCTCATAATTAAAAATGACTTTATTGTATTTCGGTCCTCGCATTTAATCGGTTCTGTCGCCAACTAAACGTGATCAAAATTTATGTACTGAGATAAAAAAAAAGAAGTGTGACGAAAGCAACGCATTGAGAATTATATCTATACCAGGGTATCAATGGACAGTGGACAGGTGGATACTATCGGCTATCCAGTGTCCCGTCTATCCACTAATTTCCACCCCTGTCCATTGTCCACTGTCCACTGGACAGTGAACAGGGGTACCTGCAAGCATTAAAGGGGCAACATGAAACAATAGTATAGTATAGTTCAAGTTGCCCTGTGTCCGGTGTCTATCCATTGTCCATTATCCAGTGCCCACTGGCCACTTTCCAGGACAATGCGAGGTGGACACGGAAAGTTGGATACCCTGATCTAAACGTGGTTTTAAGTATTCTTACATTTTGAGACCGGTTTGCTGAACCAATGGTAATGATTATGCTTTACCTTGAAGTAACAGTTTTACAATGATAAGCACTAGTGTGATTACAGTGCAACAGCAGAGCAATAGCGTAAAAACGGCAGACTTGCAAGCTCATCACCGTGTCATTTTTGTAAATTATAAATGTATTTTGGTATATGAGGTTTCGGTAATGGGCCAGCTCCATGTATACATAGTACAACATAGAGGTCTCCAACAATGAGATGGTCGAATGAGTGAATATATAAAATGGAAAACTTGAAGGTAGAAAAGGTTTTATTACATAAAATCAGCAAAAGAAGTCATTATGAAATCCAATGGAAAATAACATTAAGATAATGACGTCAAGAATTTATCCGAAAACGACAGCGCGTCCAGCAAAAGCTGGGGCGGCGTATCCCCCGTAGGCAGCGACAACTCCTGGGTATGGAATTGGAGCTGGCTCTGGGGCAGCGACAGCGATAGCAACAGCCAAAGCGAGGACAAGGAGGGCAGCGATCTATAAAAATCACATGATAAAAATGTAATTTCAACATTTTCATTATTTTCCTTTGATAATGTAACCTGTAAATAGAATCGTGTCACTTACGAGCTTGTACATGTTGAAAAGTTGGTTGGTTGGTGGGTTACCACAGAGTGTTTGAAAGGTTGCAGTGTAAGTACGAATGTGAACTGATGTTGACTTTACTAAAGATACGTCTATTTATACCAAAATATTTTCTAGATGTTAACTCGCTCTTTGGTATTATGTAACCAATCTTGAGCATTTTTATTTTAATCTGTTTGTACTTCGTCTTTGCTTTCGACAAAAGTCTATTCAAGGTAGTTGTCTTCCTTATATCATAAAAGGCATAAGTCATAAAGTTGCTCATTTTATTGACCAGGAATCGTTTTTTGTAAAATCATAAAGCCTCTTGAAAACACTTTCCAACAATTTTTTGTACAAACTGTAAATTGTAAATTCGCTTTTTACAATATATCGTGCACACAACATGCAGGTTGTTGTGTCTTGGCAAGTTCAAGGACATTAAAAAAAGTTTATAAAGAAGAAACAATGGTCAAAATACAGATTCTCTAAATATATTGGAGATTCCAATTTGGAGTTGTGAATTGTAGTTGTTTCATGACTTTAGTGACCTAATTAGATAAGGTAAAGTAATTCGTCCTTAGAAAGGTAGCAGTAAAACATTGTTTGGGAAATAATCTAACACAATTAAACAGTGCAATACTACATCCATTCTTCAAATCGTTTTTACCATTCACCGGTAAAACATAGTCCATAAGAAAATGCTTAGACAAATCTAGTCATGAGAGATATCTGTTATACTTGTACTTTGGTTGGTAATTATTCTTGTATGTAAATGCCACTGTATCACATTTTTAATGAAGGACAACGATGTGTCGTGATGAAAATAATGTTTCATATATGTATATTATCAATTGTGCCATTGACAATGTTGGGATGTTTTGTATTTTTCATCACATTAAATAAATTTTCTTACCTAAAGCTGACACTTGAACATAGGTTTCTAATGTCTTATTAATAGTGTCAGTATTGCTACTAATTTCTTGCTACTATTTCTACAGTATGCTTTTTGCGTCACAATGTGTTCTTGTACAGATATGAACATTATCATGCAATATGTTCCGTTATGACTGAGCAGTATGCACTTCAGTTAACCTGACCTTACCTACGATCCTCCAGTTAACCAGCGATGCTGTGGTGCTAAATTAACTAATCGTCAAAATATGACATCACACAGTCCGACTAAAGAAGTGGAGTTTTAATTAAAATCGAGACTTTATTAATTATTAAGTTCAATTAATAACTCAATACACGATACAATTTTCCAATAAAACAATAAACATCTCACGAGCTCAAACTTTGATGCATCCGTGGATAAGTCTCGACTCAGACTAAAATCTGAACTGAATGAACACTCACTCTTGCATCACCCAAAAGTTTATAAATTCAAAACAAAGAGTGAATGCTAGCTTGTACACACATTTCAAAATATTTTAAGTATATACATACGTAATCAACATAATACAAACACATTACATACAACAACTACCATCGTTCACAATAAAAGAGATTAGTAAATGAAATTTCATATTGACAAGGAAACGTTAAATACTGCGGCATTTACATTATTTGCAGTGATACACATTTCAACATTAATTGGTAATACGACGCATGAAGCTTATATGGCCTAGTAATATGGCACGGGTAAATAATAAAAATATGTTGTACTCCCACTTGAACCGGTACTGCATTGTTAATACAACTTTTACTCAACACAACATTATGAAAATATAACTACAGTTGTGAATTTTATGTTTTTTAAACTTCATGTATGTATGTTCTTAAAAGTGCCAAAATAATATATGTTTAAGTATGCGGCACACAACTCTGTGTCGTTAAGCACACATTTGCTCCCTAATTTAAAATTGTGCGTTTTTTAAAACATTTTGAAATTTTTATCAAAATATTTGTTACAATGATCGTTAATAGAAATGGTCATTATTAACGGACGCCCAAAACAAAATTCTAAAAAACATCTTTCAAATCAACGTAGCAACAATTATCAATGTAACTAGTGTCTGAAGCATGATAAATACAAGTTATAAATATGTGTTTGATAAAAATGAATGTGCAAAACGTGAACTTAAAGACTATTTGGAATCTTAACAATATTTTACCTTTCTAGGCATCTATTGAACAATATATGTACTAATGTTAAACATTTACCTGTCATTCATACTTGTACAACATGTTATGCAATATATAAACGTTGTCATGCTTTTGACATTGACATTTGACATTGTGATTGGATGTCATTGAATGTCTTAGATGGTGTTATCCGCGATCGGGTGTCTAGTTGAAATCTCATGGGTTGGGTTATATTAAGTTTTATGGGGAAAAACATATGTGGATTTTAACGGACAAATATGGATAATAATATTTTGATATATACTTTATACAGCCATAAAAATATAAAAAGCGTGTCAAACTAAATTTAAATATACACCATTGAGCGCAAAAACATCCACAGTTCCTTAAAACACAGCCAATGAGCCGTTAACTGAGCACGATAATACCCGGGTAGTATTGGGTTACCCAGAGCATTTATTTTACCCATCATCATCCCTGTTGAGAGTGATTCTAATGTACGAAATGAAATAAGTTATTCCTTTTTGATTCTTACTCAAAAATAATCAGAGTATTACAACTGAAAGTTCGCTGACTTAGAAATGTTGATATAATTTTTACAATGAACAATGCACCATGTCGCTATAAAAATACTGATGAAAACCTTCAATAAGCACAGGACAGTCTTACTTTGCATACATATGGAAATGCAAGTGTGTACTATTTAATCAGTGTGTTGAAGAAATGATTATTGAAAGTCAACAATTTGAAAGTAGAAAAGAATTTATTGCATAGTCACAGCAATAGAAATCAGTAGGTACTCAAATATAATTAATAGAAGATAATAGGAATTAAGAGTTATCCAAAGACAACAGCGCGTCCGACAGCTGGGACAGCATATCCGCCGTATCCAGCGACAACTCCTGGGTATGGGACTGGAGCTGGCTCTGGGGCAGCGACGGCGATGGCAACAGCCAAAGCGAGGACAAGGAGGGCAGCAATCTACAAAAAAACACACAATAACCAAAATTAAAATCTTTAACTCGCGATTAAAATTTTTGCGATGTGAATAAATAGGCAGGTTTTACTTACGAGCTTGTACATGTTGAAAAGTTGTTGGGTTGAGAGGAACCACGGAGTGTAAATATAGTTTTAGTTTGAGAGAAGATTGAAGACTGATGCTTTGGATTGCCATAAGTTTGTCAATTTATACAAAATTGCACGGTACATTTAAGATTGAGAGTCGATGCTGATATAAATTAAGTAGCACCAGGGGTTATTATAAGTTGTACATAAAAAAAGCTGTCGATTTTACTTTCAAGGAAGCTTCTTCGTCAGTCATCTACAGAAGTATATAAAAACTGTACTGATAAAAAGTTCATTTATGCAACTGCCTAGTGAGCTTATAAGTTTATATTATGGTTGCGTTCTGTGTAGTGCGTGGTGTCCAGTAAAAAACTGTTTATATACAATGTTTTTGTTCGTTGCTTGACATAATAGTACATGTTTTATGCTTCAACTTTTTATATCTTGTAAAATTTACAAACAAATTTTATTGACCCCCTTCTCTCAAAAGTAGAATAGGTTGTTTATGGAGACATAAATGATGTTCTTACACCGAGATGAAATGTTAAACACTGAAACAAAAATATAACAATACATAATTTAAGCATTGATTCTTAATATTTTTTCTGTTTAATTGTCTAAAAAATATAATAGGACTATTTTGTAGCTAACGTTACAAAACACATTATGGATGACCAATAACGTTAACAAAACGATACAGTTTTTTGCTGCAAAAATTTGTTAAGAATACAATCTTTCAGCACAGTTTAAAGAGGATGCTGTTTTCTTGTGTCGCTGGATGCCTGATTTATAGCAATTCGGAAAATATTTGCACCTACTATACTCTAGACGTGTAAACTCTCCACACTACTAGATGTTAACACACCTCCTAATGAGTATTTACCCGCGCACACTTTTTAAGAGAAATAGTGTTAGCCAATGAATCTATGTTATCTTATGCACTTTTATGAAATATTTCTTTTGACATAATTGCATTTAGATTACAAGAGGGTAAACATATTTTATTTACATGCCATATTTCTAGTTCTAACCCATAGCAACACTTTACATGGAAGTTAAGCACATTGTGACGGCACCTGCTGATACCTCCTGCTGAAACCAGAAAAATGTTATCAGTCTCAATATCAAACTAAGGTGTATATAAATATGAGCAAGCATTTGCACGACAGTAGTTGAATAAATAGTAAATATTAAAGTGCTTTTTACATGTATATTTCTTTTCATACCATCGTACTGACCAAACAAGAGAAATGACAATACTTGACCTTTATCTGGCGAGTGATAACATGATATTTATCGTTGTGGGTTTTTTAGGGAATAGAATACAGTAATGCTGCAAAAATCCTATTTTTCAACTTACTTCCGTTAACTCAAAACTGATATAGATAATCGTTAATAAAACTGACTGTGAGTGTAAATGGTGTGATTATAAAATGAAAATATAATGCGAGATTACGGGAATATTAGCATAAAATTCGGGCGACTAACAAAAAATGTCGGACATAATATGCATGAACTACTGGCAGTTTCTAACATAATTGTCAAATTAATAAATCGGTAAAATAGAAAATTAGGAAATATTTATGGTTTTATTGCTAATTGTAACAAGAGATGTCATTAGGAACTCAAATAGAAAATGATTGCTGGATTACATATCAAATAATAGGGTTTATCCAAAGACGACAGCGCGTCCAGCAAAAGCTGGGACGGCGTATCCGCCGTAGGCAGCAACAACTCCTGGGTATGGAACTGGAGCTGGCTCTGGGACAGCGACGGCGATGGCAACAGCCAAAGCGAGGACGAGGAGGGCAGCGATCTAAAAAACAACAAGATTAAAAAATGAATTTGTAAGTTGCATAGTCATTTAAAATTTTAGCTGCAAATAATTTTTGCTACTTACGAGCTTGTACATGTTAGAAAATTGGCTGGGTAGTGGAAACCACGAAAAATTGTTGATGTTGGAGTGTGTTGTATTAAAAGAGAACTGATGATGACTGTAGGAAAAACGTAATACGTATTCCATCTTTAACGTTATACTGTAATATCGCCTGTACTTCGTTTTTTTCTTCGACAGAGCCAAGAAAAAGTTGCGATTTTCATGATAGCAAAAAATTAAAAGTAATAAAATTCCACATTTTATTGACAAGGAAGCACCTTTGATGGAGAATGATATACACAGTGCTCCTATCACTGTTTACTATTACTTGTACTGTGTAATCTCGTTTCGGGCAGACCTCACCGTACACAACAGGCGCAGGCTGGTGGTTACTTCTAGAAATTTTAAGAAACGAGACAATAAATTAAAGTTGCCGGTCAAACGTAAATTTAAATTATAAACTGTAGAACGATTTACGATAAAGAAATTTTGTAGTACTTTTGTTGATTATTCACACGATGTTTTCATTTTAAAATTAAGCATGCAGTATCAAAAAATAAACCGTGGTGTTCATTCCTGGTAATTAAATTATGACAGTATAAGTATGGCACTGTATCATTAAAGAGCCAGCACAATCAGCAGCAATTTGACAGTAGGCTTCTTAAACCTCACAAGGAATAGCTAGACATATTGCACTTTTGCCTACACATTTCTATAATAAATAATAATCCAATTCATAGTACATAAACTATAAAATAATGCTCATGAATGAATGTCATTTGACGTTTGCATACATTAGGAAATATATCAGAAAGATTAATAATTGAAAATTGTAATTGAAGAAAGATTAAACGCAATATAAAATGATAGACTGTCGTATATTAATTCATTGTAAATAAATTGTTCATATAAGGGCAATTAATTATAATGATAATGTTACTACATTGTTGGTCTGTGATAACTATATAGGGCTAAACGCTATGAGAAAGCAGTCGTCAACTTCAATCTATAGAATTTAACACACGCAGTTAAGACGAACTAACGAAATGCGAAATGCATATACAACATTTACTACATTAACCAAGACACCGACCAAAGTCACTTACTCGTAGTCGTAGATCAATAAAAAATGTAACGCAACAACAACACAGTAGACAAAAAAACCTCCGCATGGCTTCTTGCTATCTACATGTTTACATTTTTGGGACTGTTGCACTGTGATAGCGATGATGATGATGCTGTTGCTGTCCGACCTTGAACTTGATAGTAGAATACTGGTTAACTTGTTTATACAGTACCGTTCACCATAATAGCAATGATGCAAACACGCGGGAACGTACAGTACATCAAGTGACATTTGGAATTCCAATATAACGTCTTTATTAAATCAATTATTACTGTACGGGCGTAATATTTCACAAAAAGACAATATTTGTGTGCAATTTTACTTATCTAAGGAATTCTTTATATCAACTTTTCCAAACGATTCAACGGTTATCTAGTTTGGATTAGATTTTTAACATTAGTAGCAAATATACACATCTAAATCCAGGTAAGTTTCCAGCGGCAGATTTGATGAGTTTTAATGAAAAAATACATTGTTTGACCTTTATATTTATATAAAAATAACTTAAATTTTTGTAAAAGTATCTTCCATAATGTCTAAGCATTTGTAATAATGATTCATGAAAATAAAATAACATTACAAGTAAGAAATGATGTTTTGAAAGAATAGTTTATTTTTAAATCATTGTAGAGGTATAAAGGATTTAAACAAAATTATCCGACAACAACAGCGCGCCCGAAAGCTGGGACGGCATATCCGCCATAAGCGGCAACAACTCCTGGGTATGGGACTGGAGCTGGCTCTGGGGCAGCGACGGCAATGGCAACAGCCACGGCGAGGACAAGGAGGACAGCGAACTATACAGAAATATAAAATGGTTAAATAAATCGGTAATAACAAATGAAAATATACAGTTTTCATTCAATATTATAGTGTACTTACAAGCTTGTACATGTTGATGGAGTTGTTTGGGTTGTAAAAACCGTGAAAATATTTAGATTATTGAATTGGTTGGAAGATGAGAGCAAACTGATAGTAATCTTGGTCGAGCTGTTGCTTATTTATACTAGTTTCATATTTAACATGTGTAATTTGAGTGTAGACGAGGTTAGGCTGTGTCAACCCAATTCTTGTTTTTACATAGAACAATAAAAACTCTTATTTACTTTTTGTTTCGCCCAGCAGGTTTATGCTGAAAATTACAGCAGAACTGTCATTTTCTGTTGCGTAACGAATTTACGTTTTGCAACTACGCATTGTACACAGCAAGACTCTGGCAGATCAGCAGCAAAAAGTCCAACCGTAAACTCGAGCGTACCTGTCGGTAAACCAGTTTTCCTTTTGTTGTAGTTACAAGGAAATGGCTTGTCTCACAGCATTAAAATATATTACGAATAGGTCGTTACTGGAGCTTATTGTAACGAAATGAACAAAACAAAACATTTGGTTATATGACTTAAAACTTGATTTTTATTATCATACAGTTTTTAATATTTTAGTCAAATTCTGCCTTCACTCTTTCAGCATCAATCTTTAACCCTATCTCGGAGTGTAGCAATAATTTAAGTAATACAACAGGACCCTGTTGGGCAAAAAAGGAAACTAAATTTTTCCTGAAGTGCGTGATTGTGCATAACCTGTAATTAACGGTGAAATATGTAAATGATATTCAAAAGCATGCATCTATACTGAATATTGATACAAAGTCACATTGATGATTTTTCATAGAATTTTCAGTTTCAAAATTAAAGTTGCAAACTTACTTCTATCATTTAAATAGTTTGAAATTTAACGTGGTTAAATTCCTGCTTTGCTAAATTAGGCGCGTACTTACTCTTGTCCGGGTACTTCAATTTTTTCTTCTGTAGGTATTGTTGCGTAAAACAATTATATATAAGTTAGATGGAGTATTAGTTTTTGGTTTTGGGTACTTTTAAATCAATTTGCATAAATATTTCAAGAAATCATAAATTTTTAATCAAGGTACTTCAACGTTCAACGACTTTTTCAGAAGGTATAAGATGTTTGACGAAATTATAAAAATTACTTAGATCATTTGCTCTTGCTGATACTTTTTGGACATTTAAAAACACACTTCAGTACACTCTAACTATTTCGCAACGTTCCTGCTTTTCTTTTATCATTTCTACTTAAACATCTTTAGCGTAGCTGAAGGAAACGAGAGAAGGGGAGACATGTCACCCTAGATTTAGAGATTTAACATTAAAGGATGGAGAGTGGAAGGGTCGTAGTGTATGGCAAGGCGGATATGCTCCTTTATCTCCCTTGATACTTCAACTCTAGGATGGACATCCATTACATCGTCATAAAAAAGATGCATTATTTTTTTGTAAATTAAAAAAACAATAAATTTTACGCTGCAAAAATTTGTTGGAGGTTTAATAACGTTATGACTGACCAGCTTTAGCTTTCGAAAGGTCAACGGTGAAAACCTATTGAATTTCCGGTAAGTCGTAACTAAATGAACTGTCAGATGATGCATTACATTGAATACACAACATGATGATCTTCATTATATCTTGCTCTGTCTATGTAGTGTTCACGTGAACATTGCTTCTTTGTCAAACAAAGCCATGATTTTATTGCTACTCTTCATTTTTTTGTACTACACACGAAGTATCATTTTTTTGTATTCCACACTACATGTGGATTGAAACGCATGGAAAACAAAACAAAAGTTAGCAAATTGTATGATTTTACACACCTGACAGAACAGTCTTCTACGTTGTGGTATAAAATACCACTTGTCTCAGACTACCATTTATGCTATATTGATGAATATTGTAGGTAGGTACAATGATGTAC
>JAHZNE010002749.1:0-17815 GCA_027744055.1 Callyntrura sp. NNG-2020 | reverse complement strand
TAGTCACCTATGTTTTCGAGGAAGCGATAAAGAAATGGGTCTCCTGCCTACACCCTTCAATGGATCGGCATGAAAATTTGCACATCTTTGCGAGACCCCTTGTTGCATAAGCATGTAAAACGAAAGCTAATAAAGATTTCCTACTGTTACGTAAATCCAATTTCTATGAAAAATTATTTGCGTTCATAACTTTTATAGTCTGAGTTTATTAGCATTACTATTACTATTTAGAAGTACTGTTATTATTATTATTATTACTATGTTTTTCTACTTTTGAGCAAACGCTGTGGAGCGTGCTATTTTGAAGTTAAAAAGGAAGTGCTGCAACAAAAATCATGTATACATCGTCATCGCCATCATAATATCAATAATATCAACTTATAAATGAATAGACGAAGTATAAAATGGGCGACCAAGCAAAGAGGCAGAAAACAAGTTTTGAATACACATTACACTTTTTAGCAGAAGTAAAAAGGCTTCAAAAAGACCATAATGGTGGGTCGTGTAAAGTGCAAAATGGGATATATCCTATTTGTTCTGCTGTATGGCAGGCAGTCGTCCGTAGTTGTCGTATGTGACGACGACGACGACAAAGTATAAGGTGGTGGTATGATGATGATATTATGCGATTATATAGCCGTTCTCTCTGCCTCTACTACTACTACCACTACCTCCTCAACGGAACGTATATAATATAATAATATGGTTTAACAAGGTAGAGTAGAGGATGTGGTATACATATAAAACTGTTACAACATTTTTTGCAAAAGGATTAGCACATTCACACGAACCGAAAGCTGTGAGGATGCTGTACAAGACGAAAGGAGCAATAAGCATACACAAACAACGAAGAGTCGTCGTTGTCGTCGTCACATTTACTGCTGTATTCAAGAAACTCATACTCATACAGATAGACACGTTACGCCGCATTTCTGCAGTGAACATAGGCACATCAGCAAAGCAACAAGATAACACACCGTGTGCTACTACCGAAGATAATGATAACCATCAAGCAGGACTACTACACTGGATGGAGGTCATCAAGCAAACTTTTTTGTCCGAGCACTCCTGAAAATTGCATTTTACAACCACAAACCTGGCAACAGAGTCACGGTACTCTAGGATGTATGTAGTAATGATCCTCCTCCTCTTGCCTCCCTGACGGCTTTCTTTCCTTGTCGTCTTAGAAAACACACACACACACACTCTCTCTCTCTGCTGCTAACTTGTAAGTATTACATTGTACGATACACACAATGGATTATCGTTTTAGAACGTTTACTCCTTCTCTAGTTGATCCCACTCTCTCTCCATCACGCTGTATGTATATACATGATTACCTATCCTATGTTGTCTTGCTGTTGCTAGTCTTCTTAACTTACCACCTAAAACTACTTTTGCTTATCAAGCGATATCATCCCGAGAGACTTTCCTATACAAAGTCCGCCACCACCTGCTTTTACAAAGAAGAGCTAGAAGAATGTTTTATGTCCCAAATATAATGTAGCGAGTAGGTATGTACTTTTTCATCCTCTTTACTTTCATTCGTGACTTGACTCTTAGAGTCCCATTAATGCATAAAAGCTTTTTTCCTGTCCTCTTATTATGCAATAACAATAACAACAATAAAAATCAAGCATTCTGCGCTTTGTATCTTTTAAAAACGTGTTTCTACCTTTTCTCTCACTTTTTTGCTTTTTGACAATCTACTTAATGCTTCCACTCACAGTGTGAGTTGAGCGGACAGGTTTAGCGCTGGCATTAGGCAACCTATAGGTTTCGTTTTATCGTCTTCATTTTTTAAAGAGAACACACGCAAGCAATGCTACATCAGAGAAGAAAATAGCTACAACAAAAGATTAAAAAATATACTGGGTCTATCATCATCATGCAATGAACACGTTGGGTAATGTGTGAGAGGTGCTACAATAATATAAAATGCTAATCCAGTCGCTTTTTTCTGAAAACAGGCGATTTTTGTGTAGTACAACGTAATGGCAGCGCCGCTTTCTCGTCATTATCACCGTCAACATTATTACCACTTGCTAACTCGCTAACTTGAAACTTGCCACAGTATCCTTTATCGAGTTGCTACATATAATACTACTGCTCCTGCTTCTGTGTTGCTGAACTTCGTGTTGTGGTGTTACAAAAGAGTTATTTAACACAACGACGACCATCCCCGTCATCATCACGATCATCACCGTGGTTCACGGTACATGTGATGTGACGATCGCATCGTCTCCTCGTCGTCACACAGACATAGTCACACACATACAGCAACCATACCCATCCTGTTGTGGACGACGACGACGATGATGATGATGATAATCATGTTTGCATGGCATGTTTGATGGTAAACTTTTTCTCAAAACCACGTTGCTTTTTAACTCATTGCAGATCTGCTGCTGTTGCTGGTTTTTGCTGCCTCCTTGTGTATTTCAAACGGAGGATAAAAAGAGCTTGCAGAGTGAACGAGCAGCTTTACCAGCAAAAAAATACAGTCAAGTAGGATTTGATGTTGTTGGATATTTTGGATATATTATTGGAGATTACATAAAGCGCTCTATACTACTTTTTAAGCTGATGATGATCATGATGGTGGTAACGTAAACATCTTGTCTTCTTACGAGTATATCTCTCTCTCTCTCTCGCTTTATCCTTTTCCATCATTTCACCTCTGGCTTCTCTCCGCCACTATCAAACTGAAACTCAACACGGCACACTCAGTTATGTAGTGCCGATGATGATAATATTATTATTATAAATGTTCCTTAGATGTGTGTTATTTAGCAGGGTTATGTCTGTGATGATAGTGATATGTAAGAATGGTAGTGATGTTNAGGGTTATGTCTGTGATGATAGTGATATGTAAGAATGGTAGTGATGTTGATCACGATCATGATGATGATGATGATGATGATGGTTTGTATCGTGTATATACCTACATACTCTACTTTACTACAACAAACCTTTTGCAAAAACACACGACGAGCACATTACATACATGCATTATAATACGACATGTTCCTTCTCTCCTCTCCTCCTGTTCTGTATAACAGAACATGTTAATGATTTCGTATTTTTTATGAATGTGCAAGTGTCTGTCCGTGTCTGTTGTTGTTATGTATCCTTTTTTCAGTAATCTACAACAACGAAAGCGAAAAAATCTAATCTATCTATCCAACCATCCTCTTAGTCTTCTTCATCGTCATGCTCATGTATATTTATTTACGTTTTAATAAACTTAACATAATACAAAAAGACGATGTGTTTACTATGTTTTGCTTGTGCCCATCATACAGTTAAAGTTATTCTCTTCTTTTTTTTTAAAAAAAAAGGTACATGCAAAGTTTGTGGTGGTGGTACTGCTGCTGTCCAAAAGGCAAGTAGCAACACGCGTTTTATAGAAAAAAATATATACATAGACACACAAACAGAGAGATAGAGAGGGAGAGAGAGATATATATAAGATACGTTATGTACATGAAATAACATTTCATGACGACGACGAGAAGAGGGACTTGTTGTTACTTTGCAAAAATCAATCTGCAAAGCAGCGTGCAGAACATGAAGAGGGCATGACTAAATGCAAGCTAAAGCTAAATAGAAACATAATTTTCATTCGTCACAATTTTGAAAGCTGATTGACTGGTGAATGTATTGGAAAATCGGGTTCACTCCGAGCTGGCAACACGGAGTGCACCAGAGAAAAAATATAGAGGGAGATCACACAGAGCAAACATTTCTCAAGAAAAATCGGCTCCCAAGAAAAGATATTTTTGAGAAAGGCATCTCTCTCCCCCAGTCAGTTTTAGTGAGTGGTCTTTGTGAGGACATCAGTACAAACTACAGCGACTGCAAACACTGTTTCCATATAGTGCCTGGAGGAAGCTCTATTAGTCGAGAACAACTCAGACGACGAGTCGAGTCCAGAACAAGTCATTATAATTGAAGTAGCGAGATTTTGCGCATACCATATCAGACAAGTTTTAGAAGTAAAAGGAAGGAACGTCCGTACACACATGCCACGGCTTCAACACGTAACACATGGTCGTCTTCAAGTACCACAAAACATGGTAAAGGGAATGCCAGAGAGAGTGCCTTTCCAGACGACAAGAGACTAGAAAAAGTGAGCGTTATAGGGCGCTGTCGTCGTGCTATTAATATTCTTCTTCTTCATATTATTATTATTATTATTATTAGCGAAGGAGTAGTTGTCGTCGTGAACTGAAGTTGTGTGTATATGTGTGTATGTGTGTGTGTTTTTTATTGTACTTGTTGCATGTGTGGAATCCTGGAACGGGAGTGAAAGAACAGAGAAGAAAAGGAGTAGTGACATGCACACGGAGACTCTATCTCCTTGCTTCTTCTTTCATCATATAAGTGAGTGAAACTAGAGTAGTAGAGTATTTTTTTTCTATTTCCAAGGAAAAAAAGAATCTGGAAGAGATTTTACTTTCTTTCCCTGATCCTCTACGCCCAAGTTTCCCTTTTCCTTCCTTTATCATACGACGACTTACTTTCTTCGTGGTAAAAGAACTAAAAGAGTATAATAGGTTAGAGGATTAGTATTAGAGCATATTGTGTTCTTTCCTGGCCCTGATATGGGTATGCATCATAGCGTAACAGAAAAAAAGAGAAAAAAAATAAAGCAGAGGACTAAAATGTGACTCGCTTGCTCTTTATGCCTTGTGCTTGGCCTACGCATGAAAAAGTATCTCCATGTATCACGTCGTGTATTTGGTAGAACAGAGCCATTCCTAGTAAAGCATATTATGCGTTATGGAATAAGCCTGTTTCCCTTCTTATAACGTCTTTTATGTAAAAGTGTACATGGCTTAGTATGTATGTCTCTATTGTAGCAAGATCTACTTCCCAGGAAAAGGAACAAAAGTACCAAAAGAACTTTTTTTCTTACTTCCAGCTTGCTCCAGTAGTAATAGAAGGAGACTAAAGTATGTGAGTTTATCATTGATGGCTATATATACACTATGCGATGTTTTTGGCTGTTGCTGCTGGAATTAGATTGTGTGCAGTATTATACTGAAAGTTGAGGACTGTGAGAGAGGCAAGGAAAGAGAGAGAGAGACACACACATACAGAGAAAAAAGAGAATCTTTCATGAAAATCACGTCCTTCCTTCTGGGATGACGGAGAAGTGTATTATTATCAAACACGGAAAATCCCATTTTTGGCACTCATATCAGATCACCATCAACATTAAGTAGCTTGGCAGGAAGGGAAGTAGAGACAGAAAGAGAGAGCATATAAGCGTCAAATACAATAATAACAACACACATACCGGGAGTGGGAGCAGGAAAAAGAAGCAAAGCAATAATAACTAGCGAGACGACGACGGGAAAGACGAAAATTACCAGCGGAAAAGCCCTTTTTCAGACATTTCTTCTTCATTTTTTACTTTAGTATCATCAGCTAAAGTATCATAAAAAATGGGCATTGTTTTCATATCTACCAGTATATCATCATCATAATCGGGTACACTACGGCTGTAGGTCCATTCCAGATGATACACCCTTCTCTTACCTTAATGATTATGAGACTCACGATTATGGTCCTGATTATGCTATCATCACGATCATGAGGTTTATTCTTGACGCTGTACATCTGCTGTTTCATTATTATCACCAACCACCACCGCACCGTAAGCAAATAGCCGAGATTTTTTACGGATATTTTATTTTACAAAAGCCTCTTCTCCTGTGTTTACTGTCGGTATCAACAACAGAAGCGGTTATTGGACTAGCATTGCCAATTCATTCATAACTATCTCCGTGCTGCCGTGATTATCATATTTTTATATTATTCAGTTGTAAGATAAATATAGTGCGTTGTTAAAAGTTGGGTTATTATTATTGCTATTATTATTACAATGTCAAGCCAAAATCGGTTACGAGGAGGAAAGTAACACGCACACGTACACACACATACGTCGCGCGTTTATATTATCATTATGTCATTTTCATAAACGGCACGTCAGTTGTAAAATTCCAAATTAATTGTTTAGTTACTGGTAGTGTCGTTCACACATTACGTAATCTTCCCATTATTCATAGCACACGCTACTGCCGTGTTGGGAACCGACGACGAGAGCAACGTGTTCGTTTAATCAAAATTACAGGGATGGCACTAATGATGATACAGTTATATAATCTGTGTGTCTGTGAGGATTGTACTCTGACGACTGATGATATTGATATTACGTATACATTCAATATTAGTGGTGGTAAGTTAGTAAGCTGGGCTGACAGACAAAAAAACCAATAAGCTCACAAAGCCAACCCAAATGCTAATATTTATGAAGAGATATGTCGAGTTGTTGTAGATGAGAGAAAAATGGATTGGCAATAAAAAAGGTATTTATAAGTGATCAAATATAATACATAACAATCATAACATTAATAACGTGTTGTTGATGGTGAAATGGAAAAGAGAGTTTGAATGGGGAGATGAGTTGGTATACAGCCCGACAGAAGACAGGGTATAAAAATAAGTTGTTTGTTGTAAGTCTACTCGTTGTATCTCTCTCTCTCTCTCATTTACTCTCAGTAATGAGGCGAGGTAGTGATTGGTGAAGAACAAACAACACCATCATCAACTTCAGCTTTATCAATGCCAGGTTAGCTAAATCGTTGAAAGCAACTTGTTCCTGAATTTTCTGGTTTCTGCCAACCAACTCATAAAAACAGGATCCCTGGTGGTGGTTGCTGCTGCTTGCAGAAGGAGAAACAGTTGAGTAACAGCAAAATTACGTACACATAATATTCTCGATATTAAAGCGCCAGAGTTTGTGATACTTACAACGACAGATTTAATACTACTTGTCGCGTGAGTTTATTACAAAAATAAGAAGGTATTTCGTTGAGCCAGCCATTTTTACTTGCTAGATAATGAGTAAATGATTAAAGAGGGATACAACAAACTGTGTACCAAATACGACATACGACACAAAAAAAGGATAAAAAAAACTGCACACACAGGCGAAAATATGAAAAAATAACATGTGTGCATACACTAATATAATTTAAGTCATTATCGTTCTGTTTTCATTACGGATGCTCTGCTGCCGTCCTATCGCCAACTGTCCGTCCGGTCGTGCGAGCTGCAGAGATTTCGTCCGTACCTTTTATCATGCAAATATTTTTAATGAAATTATGCAAAGATAGCAGCAAACAAGCTTGCTGAAACAGCACACAGAGAACACACAAAAACCTTGCCATCGCATCGTCGTTACATCCTTGTTTGTGTAAAAGGGAAAGGAAGTAGAGGGAATTTGTACAAAAGGAGTGAACGCTCGAAAAGTAACTTTGGCAGGGGCTAAAGTCTCCCTTCATAAAGCATGTGACATTAAATATTTTTATTAAAAACAATCTCCACATCAGCAGAAATGTTGCAAAATGTCCACCCACAGTGCGTCGTGGGTGAGTACCGCAGGACTACTGTGACTGTGACTACAAGGCACGCACAGAAACGGTATGGGGACTGAATGCAAAAAAGTGCTGAAAGTTTATTATTTTATGCCATATGAAAGTTAACATTTCACAATAATTCACCACGTCCACACTTATTTTCCATTAAAGTGTGTGCAATTTTCGGAATGAGCTGTTATTTACTCCGTCCAAAATCATATATCATTTGTTACTTCTCTACTTATTCAACTTTAGTGCTTACTATATTTGCACAGTTGCTTTTGTTTTTGTATGTCTGCTATTATTTATTCTTTTTGACAAATAATGACAAGGAATTGCATGATTTATTACAATCAATACAACAAAACAAACTACCAGTGCGGCAACTCGGAGTGGGAGAGAACGCGCGCGTTGCTTGCTAGTGAATAGGCAATAATTTTAGTTGGTGTATTGATGTCAAAAACCCATAATATCATTTGATATTTTTTTTAAAGTGATACATCAACTCCTTTTTATGCGAGGGTAAATGTCATGTTGGTTTTTTGCACTTTGCACCATATATACCAGCGTGTTCAACAGTCAACTTGGCCGTAATCGTAATAATAAAAAGGAAGGTGTAGGTAGTAGACACACATGTATCACATCACCAGATAATTTTTCACTTTTATTAATAGACATTTCTGTGTTGTGGCACTTCTGCAGTATTCTATTGCAGTCCCGACGTCTGTCTCTGTGCTACGGTAATAGTAATCCATACGTGTAGTATATTAAAAATGTATTGTTGCTGCGTCAGTCGACAACAAGCTGGATTTACAGTACTACAAACCTCGTGAAATTACTTGTTTTAACCTGCAAAATCCAAAATATGGGATTAGCGAGGGAAAATGTATAAAAAGGAAAGTTCTACTAAGATATGATTGATGCATGCATATTAGAGTTGCTATTATTAAGTATTATCGTTCTTCTTTTTCCAGTAGAACGGCACGGTGGAAAAATAGATATAATACGATTTTCTGCTATCGCAGTTGTCTGCTCTGTCATCCATTAGATTCATTCTCATCAGCATCATGGTCTTATGATTGCAATTGCCATCATTACAACGTTTTTTCCGTATGCATGCCACCCTAGCGTAGCGAACTGGAAATAAACTGCTATCAAACCATCTGTATCCTCGCAGTTTACTACATTATTAACAAGTCATTTAATAACCGTATAATTCTTTTCGTGTCATTAAATCCATTTTTGTAGCGAGATGTGGAAATACAGTAGTGGCAATAATAATAATGCTGCTATAGGGGATATACAATATAAAAGGGTTATTTACATTGCATATCACTCCTACTACTACTACAAACCCTATATTATTTGGCGTTTTTACGATTTGAGAAAATGAAATGAAGGAGAAAATCTGTGCAATAAATAAAAATACACACGAACAGGCAGACCCCGTCAGTTGGTGATCAGACGCATATCACATTCACTAAAATCACGTAATAAATATTATAATATATTTTTTAAATGTGCATTATATATGGCTATGACTCTCAGTCAGTTCAGTAGTGCAGGTTATTGAGAGGTTGATGAAGATGAAAAAAGTATATCAAAGCAACAAGTCTTCTTGTTTGTGGATTTGTTGGTTAGGATCTTGGGGATTGAATGAGTTTGGGTTTCTCTCTCTCCCTCTCCCTTTCAGTTGAATAGTTCCTTTACGTTGGGGGAAAAAGGAGAAAGATTGTTGACGACGGCAATGATGTCGGATGTTCTGCTCCTGTTTCTGGTTTGGTTTGCTGGTAGTGTTATGCTTGCGGCTTTTTGCTTCTTTTTTTTTTACTGATATTGATATTATGATGATGATGATGATGATATTATGGGATCGGTCGATGGGTTGATCTTTTCATTTTGCCCTCTCTGTCTCTCTTTCTTTTTTTGTAATACAATTTCGATAAACAGAAGTGAACAACGAAGCGTTTCCAATTTCATGCGAAATTAAATGGAACACAAGAATTTGTGTTACATACTTTACTCTTTTCAGTCATCAGCAGCGGAACAGAAGCAGAAAAAAAGAGACAGAAAGTGGTAGGTAGGTAGCATTCTTTAGTTACTCATTTAATGATCCATTTTTCTTCTGTGTGTGTGTGTGTTCTCAGTTTTCATATAATCGTTCATGTCATAACCCCTTTTTACCAAAATGAGTGAAATGAGTCCAAAAGAGAAATGACGTTGATAGAGTTGTTACAAAAAAGATGACAGACTCGACTAGAGATATTTGACATGAAAACACTCATACATAACTTGTTGTGTAAATGGTGATTATTATACAGCTACTATATGACTGCTCTACGTAAGAAAGTCGCTAAAATGTGCAATAATTGTGCTAAACTACACGTTTCTTCTAAAAGTTATGAACTCTTCATTTCCATAAAATTCATCATCATCATTATGATAATCATCCTCATAGAGGATGCCTCTTGAGTAGACAAGTGTGCGACGATATATTATGCATCTAACAATTTGACGGTAACGAGATGTTGATGGTAAAAATAAAAGCGTTTTTGCTCCTGAGCCCACACACTATATTACGAACGTCAGCAGTTGATATTCCGTAGTTTACATTGCTTTTGTAACTCATCCTTCGCTCGTTTTCTTTCACAAGGACCACGCAGTGGTGATGAGTGGTGAAATCATCTCGTTTTCTCTATTCCCGTTTCTTCCTCTTTCTTATCCTCCCGTAAAAATTTAAATATCTCATAACAAGTACCAAGCAAGCAACTACAACATTTTTGGTTTCGAGGGGGGTGTTCACGAAGTACGCACGCAGCACAGTGGGATCTTTTGAGTAACGTTAGATTTACTATGTGATGGTAGTGATGGAAGATTCATTAATTTAATTCTGCGGTTATTTTACAAAAAATATAGATAGTTGCAACATTTCTTAGTATTTAGAGCCTAGTCAAACAAAAATTTTACATCTGGTTTCATCGAAAATCTGGTGAATTAGTACAAAAATCCTACTAATTTCTAAAATATTTTCGGCATAAAAGATTGAGATGAAAATATGCTATAATGACCAGTATATGACATTTCTATTCATAGTTGTGCTACGATGACAAAGATTAACAGGTGGGTTGTTAGTTTGCTGCCAAATCGTGTCACCAAAAATGTATTTTTGTGTCATAATTTATGAACGAACCCTGAATCCCCGTGTTATGATACGATATATAGTATATGCACTGGGACTGGAGTACACAAATTGAAAAAGATAAAATTCAATGTTCGTTTTTGGTTGGGTGACGACGGATCTCATCATCATGCTTGTTGCCCCCAAAAATACGCTGAGTCTTCAACTCTCTCTGGTAGGTAGGTACCACTACCAGGCTAGTGTTAATAGCAGTAGTCAGATCAGATTTAATAGTTCGTTCACTTATGTATACTCACTTTTATTTGTTATCGTCAACATGACACCATGGAACGTTATTTTATCATTGCCGTCGTCGTCCCCACAGCTCTCTTCTACCTTGCAGCATCATCATTATAATATCATTGATAAAGTACATGCGTATTCATCGTCATGCCAGGAATGATACTCATGGTCAAACTGAAAGCCGCCCCACCCAAGCAGCATTAAACACACGGGGCTCGCACACTGCACATAGGTATACGCTAATAGTCATCATCATAATAATATTCCATTCCTACAAGATCATCATCATCACCATCATTATTATTATTATAAACCTAATACTTTTACTACCAGATACAGAGTAGATCAAACAACAGGCATCTTTTTAACGTGCTTCATGATGAGCATTTCATGATCAACATCCTCAAAATCGGTACCCCATAACGCAACATGCAGCCTCATCCTCGTGTACTCTTTCAATGTTTCAATTCCAGATAGAGAGCGAGAGTGAGGAGAGAGGCTTATACACACGCTTCTTCCTCTGTCTTTATGAATACGGTTATGTTGCACTGTTAATACTTTTGCTTATAAAGCAGATAATGTGTGCAGCAGCAGTAAATAGACAGCTTTATTATTTTTTACTTGCAGGAGTAATTCTATCATTAACAAAACTTTGTTGTAACGTTGTGTTTTTTTTTCTTGCGCTGCTCCGCTTGAAAATTTCCAAGGTATGCACATTTGTGAAAATGGCAGTAAGGCAGACTGTAAATGGGGCTACATTTTATGTATAGACGCGCTCATTTTTGTCGCAGTGTAATAATGAAAATCAGTCTCTCTTTCCATGATTATGAATGGAGTTACAGTACGAGTATATTACACTCAATTTTAATAATAATAGGGGCACGGGCGCACACACAGCGTATAGTTACCACCCCACAGCGTTACATTGCAGCAAGCAATAAAAATTTTCCAAGTAGAATAACAATAGTGTTTTGTATTCAATCGAGTTTCCTTCGCATGACACAAAAGTCTTTAGAGTTGCCTTTTAACAAAGTAGAGATACTTTTTTTCAAATCACTGCAGCAGCAGCAGCCGCAGAAAACCACAAAACTTTGTCTACATTGTACAAACGAAACCAACCTTAAACCTTCGACACTGATGACTCGCTTCGATGACATTTTATTTGTGCCCGTCCCGTGAGCACTACCTACCCGCGAGGAGTAGTGAACAACAGAGTGCACTGTAATTGGAGACAACCTACTAGAACAATATTGCTCGTTGATATGTTGTCGCAGCGGTTAGTTGGTTGGTAGAATGTTTTTTAACAAATAATAATAGTCTAACAGCATAAGCATAGTTAAGCATAATGAGTGGGAAGATAGCAGGTCAGACAGTTGAATCACGACAACATTAAATGGTAAAACATATTAGGATGTGTGCTGTGCCCCTTATATAATATAGGCACATCAATTATTACTTCTTTTCAATATTTAACCTCGAGTTCAGGTATATAAGACGATAAGACGCTGGTAGCCGGAGCTAATTTGCATTTTGTAATAGGGAAATGCGTCAGAGTGGTCATATATTTTCAAGTCTGTAATCATTTCAAAATTGATTGTTCGCCCGTAAAATGAACCTGTACCGGTATCACCAGTCCTTACTATCAAAATTGTACCGTTATTTTGTTGTTGTCGCCACAAGGAGTGTGTTTACACAGTGCCTGCGTGTTTTGTCACAGTGCAAATATATGTACAGGGCAAAAGTGTCATGTGCGTGTGCATGATTTGCGGTTATTTCAAGAAATTGCATATATTTTACTTTTGGTTCGTGAACAGTGCTAGAACTAGCGCGATGATGACGACCGTGTGAGTGAAGTGGGTGAAGAGGTTCAAGTGGATGTCTTGATCTGTTGCTTGTGACATGCTCGCGTTATTATGCAATTCCTCCGAATGCTTTGCCATTTTTTTCCTTCTCCCCCTTTTTTGCGATGACGGGCTACCCAAGAAAACTTGAAAGATGAAACTCAACAAGTGAGTCGAATGACCAGAAGATACGAGATAAAACTGGGAGAGACGAAAATAAGAGTCAAAAGTACAAACGCGGAGAGCAAACTGCAACGATGATAATGAGATAATAGGGAAAAAAGTTGATATTGTATATAAATAGCTCAGTTCTCTATATACGCTGATAGCTGTTGGTGTACGGAATATGGCAAAAAACACAGATAGTGGTGTTATTTTAAGCAAAAGTGCTTTAGTAGTCAGTAGTCAGGTATCAGTGGTGCAGAAAGACGGCGACGATGCACAAGATATATCATGTGTCTGTATGTATGTGTTTATGTAATGTAACGCTGGTTGTGGTTAGACTATATTTGTGAGAAGGACAAATATTTATTTCGGCTCTTGAATTTTTTTCCTCTCTATTGAATCTCCACGTAATATACTTATATGAATAAACTACTGTGTAGAGTGTGTGTGCATGGTGTGATGTGTGGGTAATATAGCCAAGTGCTATTTGCTGTTTGAGTATGAAAAAAAACCACAAACAAAATTCTATTTTTAGCTTCATATCAAATATCAGTTTGAAGTTTACAAGAATACATCCTAAATGAAGGAAAAGGTTATGTTTAAGCCTTTTTTTTTATCAGTAAAGCTATTTTGCTCCATTTATTTTTCAATTTAACTTTTATTTTTAAAGTAAATATACGAACATTTCAGCCAACAGTTCCATTAGAACGCTGGTTTTTTTCTCAGCAGTATAAATCTGAAGAAACCTAAATATACCTCATTTAAATTTGTAAATGCCAATACTTGTCGAGTTTTTTTTTATGAAATGAACACGGACTGATGGAAATAATTATTGCTATTGTAAATATAAGGATCGCATGACGTATCATTGAAAACGTCTGTTAAGTTGTCTGTGTCGATGATGATGATAATGATGATAGAGATATGATGAGTGAGGGTCGTCGGCAACTCAAGTTGAGACGGCTGAGAACGCAAATGAGTAAGAAAAAAGGAAGCCTTGCATGACCTCTCTTCCTTCCTTTTCCACTTCCATCATCACATCATCATCAATATTAATCCACCTCCAACTAACAAACTATTTATGGATAAATGTCTGCTCTGTCTGTCCGTTTGTCCACATGTAATTCATTTCCACCTACCTATTTGTAACATCTACCTACCTACCACCACCATCCTGATCATCATCACAGCGTATCTTCTACTTAAATTCACATTCTGCATTTTTATTGTATTGTACAAGGCATCAGGCAAGTAGCTCTACTTATCCCTGTTTGATAAGAAGAACGTAAAAGTTGAATTGGGCTGAGGATGATGGGATCCTACTTGCTGGTTGCCTCAGAATAAGCAGCAGGAGTGATAGATACATTCTCTTTGACTATGTTCATTCTGTTGAGCATGTCTTCTTACAGAGATACGAGAGTACATTACACACATCATCAGAATTATATCTGGTCAACCTTCAACCCTTTTTCCCTCAACAAAAATAGTAAGGTACACAGAGCAAGACAAAAACGAGCGAATAGGACGAGACGGCGTATTAAAACTCACAAGACATACATAATTTTACTTTGCTCTCCTCTGGCTGTGGTGTTGCATTATTTTTTTCTCGTCTTTCGTTAACTCATCATCGCTCTCTACTAAATTTACATACATGGAAATGGAAGTCTGTGTATATCAATCTTATTAGTGGGTATTTTATTGGGTCCGTGCATCTCTCTCTCTCTCTCTCTTTGCGTACAGCGACTGATGCGGATGATGATGGTAGTGAATGAGGATGATTCGCTGATATGATACATGGGCTGTGTAAGTGTAACTTGTCTGAAGTTAATAATGTCTATATTTAGCCTGTTTTTGGTCTATGTGATTAACCAAACTAAATGCGATATGATAAGACAAAAACAGAAAAGAGCAATCATCATTTTTCCATCTTCTCTCTTTGGTCTGGTTGATGTTGTACAGGGGCAGATACACAAAACGAAATTGCATTCTTTTCATCATCGTCGTTGTCATCCATTATGTATTTTAAGCATATAACCCAGCAGCCGCTCAGAGTGAGTATTCATAAAGAGCCAGGCAGTAGCAGTCACACTACAACTTTTAACAGCATAAAGATAGAACTGATTTATAAAAAGAAATAAAAAAAGAGATTGAACACAACGCAACGCCGCACGGCATACTCTGTTTTTACAAGAGAGACAGACAATCGAGTAAAAATAATAAAAAAAAGTCGTTGTTCTGCCTGCCGGACAGCGTTGCATTTCTGTTGTTATTAATGCCCTTTTCATAATAATGTGATTGATAAGGTAAAAAGGGAACAGCCGTCGTAAGCTGTTACTTGTTAGTCATCATATTTATTATCATATTATCATTTCAGTCACACAAGTTATATGTATTTTTTACTCTTGTTCTAATTGTCATTAAAAATGGCCATAAAACGAATGAGCCTTTTAAAAGCAAATTGGGCGCGTTAAATAATTTTATATTTTTTTCATTCATTCTATATGTGTGTCTGTGTGTGTGTGTGATACATTTTTGATATTATTGACTTGTATCAATCAATCAAGCTGATTTTCATTTTAATTTTGTTGCAGGTGTCTTTAAATAAGCAATCTAACCCTCATCAGACACGCGCCCTACAACAATCAATGGACCGGATTGGACAACATGTCTGTACGCCAATAAACTACAAAAATAATTTGCAATATTATTTGCATATGAAATCTTAATGGTTATTACTTGGACTAATCGGTCGTGAGGAAGAGCGAGAGACACGCGGAAAAAACTTTTTACGAGTGATATCAATTATTGTAGATTTGCAGGGACGCGTCAGTAATTAATTTGCCAGTTTACTAAATGTTGTACTTGTTCAAAAGCCACAAAACGACTTGAATAAAGGTCCACACGCCTGCATATACCTAGTATGTGTGGATGTATGTGTGTGTGTGCTTGCGTGTTGGTATCTTTCTGACTCTGACAGCAGAAACTTCAGCAGCAGAGTTGGTTCATTAGTCGAGAAGAGGTTTTTTATTGCGTTTTAAGTAACTCTCTCCTCCTCTCACAAGCCGTATCCAGTCCATAATTTAAGGCTCGAAAGGGCCAATTTAACTTTTGTTGTGAAACGTAAATTGTGTTGTGATGTGCGCCGTTTAGTTTGTTACATTTTAAAGTGGAAATGACTTTTAGAACAAACAAGGTCAACTAAGAACATAAGTAACACCATTTATTACAAACTACTATAACCACATTACACTCATTTATTTATTTCAGTGCCATCAAGAGGTATGTCAAAACATTTTGTACAGAATATATCAATGCTGTAGGCACGTTAGGGTAGAAAAGTGACTGTTCTTGACTGACAAGTCAGTTAAAAAACGATGCAAAATACAAAATAAGAGAAAAAATTTGTTCAAGAGCAATAATAATGGTCGTTCTTGATGTTTACATGTACCTGTTGTTTAACAATTGTCATTTCTAAGAAGAAACATTCTCTAAATGACGACAATCGCCACGGTACAAGACAACATCGCCGAAATGAAAATGACTGATGTTTAAAATGCTGCCGTAATCGTTGTTGCTGCCGCTGCTGCCCCAATAAAAATTTCGTTTTGGACATTGCACGTTGTCGACGTAGTCGTATCATTAACTTTTCATTTTATTATTAGTAACAACTCACTGAACAATGTTACCTGGCCTTGTTGGATGCAACAACGACAACTTGTTAGTGCGTTTTGACTTTTGATTCACGCTACTCCTACTGCTGTGCTACTACTACTAGTTCCACTACCACCATTTTACAAGGAAAAAATACAAAACGGAAGGGTGCGTCAGCATTATCATCATCATCCGCTCCTCTCGCAACAGCATTCCTGTTACGCTCGCTCTTGCCTGCATCCGTTTGTTGTTGTAGTGGCATGGTGCGGTGATTTTGGATTTTTTAGTTTGGTGTGCTGAACATTGAGCCATTTCAAGCAAACAAAAAACGCACCTGTTCACACCTCAAAATTGGCTACCGTTTACCTTTAAGTCCATAAATGTCCGTTGACGATATAGTGTGTAGTGTAGAAATAGGTACATTGGCAGTTCGAATGGCTTGTAATTAATTGTTTATCTTTGTAATGGATTTTGATAATGTAATTACAAGGCGCTGTTGTTGATGATGCTAAAACACACCTTGTTTCTCTCCTCACCACGCTATTTTCCTGACTTGAAATAAAAAATAGCAATTCCCCACTCTCTTCGCGAAGGAAATTTGAGAAAATTGCGTCTCTCTCATCATCGGATAAAAAATCTAACGAGTACAACACACGTGCCTGCTAGCAAAACACGCTTGTTAAATGCCTGTTAAAAATAGGATCATGCCAAGATGATAATGTTGATATGATGAATGGATGGAACGGATCATGAAATCAATTTTGTCCCTTTTTTCTCTTATCTACACACACAACAACATCAACACTCCTTGTTGAACCGTAACTGTGTGTGAGCAAATAAACATTGCCTGAATGACTACTCGACTACAGGAGGCAAGTCTGAGATGATCATCGTATTCGCAGTAACCGAGTAAATCATGCCCGTACAATAGAAGAAAACCCTAATGACAAGCCAAACCAACAAACATCGACACAATAATAACAGCCAAGTCAACAAACAGGGCAGCTATACTCTTCACTTCAATCTTGGGCTGCAGTTATTGTTGATATATTGAAAAATCATTCTTTGGGAAAAAAATGTTCAAGTGGTGCCTTTTCATGTGAAACATTTCAACGAGAGCTTTCTATTTTCCTTTCATCTGGAAAACTAGTATGGATACCTACGTTTAATAAATATAGGCAGGTAGGTGTACTAACTGCTGGATTCCCTTCCAGGAATAAGAATCGATTGAGCAGTGTAACAACGACAATAAAAGGATGTAGTTTTGTACTTGTGATTGTGATTCATTTTATGAGAGAAAGTACACA
>JAHZNE010002748.1:0-27491 GCA_027744055.1 Callyntrura sp. NNG-2020 | reverse complement strand
TTTTTTTAAATACGAGCTAAAATTTGTATTACAGGCAAATCACATAGAACTTTAGACAATAGTTGATATGTGACCTTCATGGGTACCCAAAAGCCAAAGTACCAAGCCCACCAATTACCCATAGTGCATTTTTCAGGAGCGCAATAAGCCTAGACCCGTTCTAAGCCGACTGTGTACCCCAGCATAATATAAAAGAAGACCTTCCGCCTTGTTCGTTTGTCGTCACTCTAAAACAAATTCTGATATAGGCTGTCCTCTTTGATTATATACCAAGTGTGACACATGGACTTGCGAGGGAAGCAAGCAAACATGAGGTGAAGACTAATTTACGTCAAGGTACACAGTTGTTGCTGTCGTTAATGTTGCCCAACTTAGCAATAGTGTCCAATCCATTGACGATAAATAAACATGAGCCAAACTAAACTGGTAGTGGTGATGAGGATATTAAATAATGCGCGGAATGGAATCAACGCTTTCTACAATCTAACCACACGTCCCCATTTCATCTCACCAAAAATAAATGGATGTGAGTACTGAAATTAAAGAGTTCTTCGTTGGTGATTGAAGAACAGGAACAATATGTGCTACTGACTGATATGAAAGAGGACGAGAAGATATTGGCAAAAATATTTCAATGTATGTGTGTGTGTACATGTTGTAATATCCCGACATTTATATATCAACAGCAAAATGTATCAACGCACTTGTGTTAACAAGAAAGGGAAGCAAAGGACAATTTTATAGACATAGTATATTCGTGTTCGTTTCATTCATTTAGTTTTCTAGCTATATTTGATGAGACACGAGAAAAGAAAAGAAATAATGGTTTATTGAAGATAGCGTTTTGTAGCAGTGGTGGCAACGGCGGCAGCAGCAGCGGTGATAATAAAAATATGAGAATCACGAAAAATGAATGTGGTCGTTATTTGAAAAGAATGCTAAATTGGATTGGAAGAAAGACAAAACCGAGATGAATTTACCGTGCATCATCATCATCATCACCATCTTTTTGATAATCGTCGTCGTCGTCGTCGTCGTCTTCATTCCTACATATTATTTGAAAGAAAGAGCTTGGTGGCAGTAAGGTTTGGCACGATAACTATAATAAGCAAGTCATAGCGCGGTAGAGAGGAAATAAATGATAGAGATGAAAAGTAGTAAAAAGGAAGAAGAGATGACGACGACACGATGATGGAAAAATACATGTTACATATAAGAATAGAATAGGAACGGAGAATAAGAAAAAGGAGAAGGGAGTGAGTGGAAAGAAAAGAAGAGAAGGACGACAGATCTTAGGTAGGAATCCGCCTTCAATTGTGATATGTAATTTTTAACTTTTTGTCATCGCTTTTTTCCTCTACTCTTACGGAATCGGCTCACCCAATGAAGCTAAATCGAGGCGTTACGTCTGGCCCATCAAGAGCCAATGAGTTCTGGGGTTGCGCAAACCAAACACGGCACAAGACATTCAAACATTCTCTCAAATAATACACAGATATACATTAAATCCATCTCTCTGTGTCTGTGCACTGTGCACAGATATATAGCGAGAAACACAAGTAGGAATGCTCACAGTTTCAGTCTGTCAGTCAGCTCAGTAAAGAGTAGTTTTGTGTCGGCAGTCGAAGTGCTGGTGGTAGTAATGCCAATGCCATTCCACGACGTCGACGACGACGATGAGGAAGGAAAAAACCAGAGTGTGTGTATCTCTGTCTGAACAAGCGAGGCAGCGAGCAAGTGTGTGGCCTACTACGACTTACATAATCATCATCATCTCTTGTAGATTTTCTCTCTATTTCATCTTTTCTTCCATTTACATCTCACATTCACCACCACCACTGCCACCATGCGTTTTCATCTGTGAAGATACACATAAGTATCCGAGCCTTTTTTTATTACGCAGCCGAAAGCATTTCAGCAAGTAATAATATATAATTGTTTGTCCGTCTGTCTTTTTTGCTAACTACCTTAATCTTGACCGTAAATTCGTTTAATGATTTGACTAAAATTAGGATGAACATTCCATTCTATTATCCTTTTTCTATTTTGGCAAGATCGATGATCCCCTAGTGTGATGTGGCTTGGGGCTGGGGATGTTAACTACTATATTATATCGTATATTGTGTAACGACCCATTTTCGAAAACGCCCAAATCGAGTCAGTTGAGTGGAGCGTGAATAGGTCCATGGCGTAAATGTTCCCCGTGGGGCAGGGGAGGTCAAACATGTTGGTTACCTTATCATATGTATGCTTCATATGCGCGTGGAAGAACTTACATCGAATAATAAAGTTAAGCAAAAATTCTCCGTGTCTTTTCCGCTACTTCGCTATCTCCGCCTGTACGACGGATTTATTATTGAATTCATTGTTACAAGGTACACACACATATGACCATGGCTGTGTACATATGTACTGGCAGCATTCAGCATTGCTCGTGTGCTTACTCATTTCTTACGATCTATATGGATATTTCTTATGACATGACGACATGATCATGATGATGCGATGCGGCTGGAAAGCGAGCTTTTTCTTTGCTTTTTGCTGCTACAGAAGCAACCGCTAGAGCAATTTCTTTTGGCTACCGAAGACGTTGTTCTTTTATAACGCCACAGCACTAGCACCACTGCTGCATGAAATGATGCTGAAATGGAAAAATAGAAACAGGAAAGGTTTGAGTGGATGAAACCCGTAAAAAAGAGAAATGGCCCGTATGTTCTGAAACTAGTAGCGGTACACGGCATTGAATTATCTAAATGTATAAAGGACAATATCTCAAAAATATACCATAGGTATTGTAGCACGAAGGTGAAAATACAGCATCAAAACAAAAACAGCGGATAAATGCATATGTAGAAATTAGTATTCAGTTCAGCTAATTAAGTATTAGGTAAAGTTTCAGCATGGCAAAAATCCCGTTTACGAAATCTGACGTCCAAAATTTTTTATTCAACAAATTGACTATCANTTCAGCATGGCAAAAATCCCGTTTACGAAATCTGACGTCCAAAATTTTTTATTCAACAAATTGACTATCATTTTCATCTCATATACTTATATATTGATCTCATATGTATTTGCCGTTTTATGTGATATATAGATGCCAGAACTGTTACTTTCATTTATCATTCGATCGCTGCGGGCGGAATTGCATCTAAATAGTAAATATGTAAATACGCCGGGTTCTGCTTTCGTTTTTCTTTTCTATATAACTGATATTACATTAGTACGCAGTCCTTCTACACACAGGACCTAAATAATCATAATTTGTAGTGCAATAAGAGAAATTGAATTAATTAAGCTAGATGATCGATTAGTTGTCATAGGGGATACATCGCAATTAATATGACAGAAATCAAAATTAATCCCTAACTAACTTAAGTCCTTAACAGACTTGTATAACTCCTTTAAAATACTGCAGGTATCGCTGTGCAAGCATCCGGAATGACGCCGTTAAAACAAAACAACATTAAAGCTACATATTTCATTCCTCTACCGAAACTAGCATCATCTTATAAAAATCACATTGAATCCTTTAAATGCTACATTCCTTTACCAATCGGTTACTCTTAAAACGACCAAAGCCCCCACCACCGTATTCCCAGGCATCCGGGCCCTCTAGTACACAATAAGCACTCATGAAAAGGAATACGTAAATTTTTTATTGGAGAATACAACAAACAATACAGCGTACCTCAATCTACCATCGCCGCCACTTTTGCTTTTTTATTGCTGTACTACCACCACCACAACCCACAGAAACAGAACACCAACTCACTCACTACCTTCGTTCTCCGACTTTTCGTTCACATCAACCCTGGCAGCAGAAACACCACCGCACTGGGTAGTATCCGTAGAAAAGTGGTAGCAGCGGCAGCAGGAGCAGCACTACTACTACTCCCTCACATATCTCATTTCCAATGCCAATCTTGTTCTCTCAGTGATATTATTATATGAATATTACAGTTCAATTTCAACTGTAAGTATTACTTCTGCCCTGTTCCTTTTTTAGCACAACTCCGTATGCGCTTCTCTCTGCCTGCCGAAGTGGCAAGCAAGCTTCTCTCGACTTGTTCTGCTTCTGCTCCTCTTCTGCCTTCTGCTGCCTCTCTGTGACTGCTGCTGTTTGCGTTTGTTGTTGGAAATGAACGAGATGATGCATACGAAATACGTAATATCTACAATTGCGAGAGAGACGGAACATTTCTATCTTGTTTGCATGCTTACTACAAAGCTGCATCAACGACTCTAGCCTGGCTCTCTCGCACTCTCTCTATCTCTCTGTTTGTGTGGCTCACTTCTATTTGGCCGTCTCGTTCCTTACTTTCCTATTCTTGTGTTTAGCTGCTAGAGCCCCGTCTTTCGCTTCATGCTGTCTTGCTCGCTTGCTCCTGCTCCTGCTCTTCTTACAACAAACATACAATATTACAATATAAAACGTATACGATTGTTGACTGAGAGTGACGACGAGTTCGATTCCTTTTTACTTTGTGTTCTCGCTCTATCTCTCTCTCTCCCGCATCATTATCATCATCATTCCATTCCACGACTGCTCCTACTACAACAAACTACTGCGTACGAACGTACTCGTGAACTCCTCGCATTTTGTAAAATAAAAAGATCATATTGGCATTGGAAAACGAGTCGTTTCTCAGATCTGTGGCTCACTTCTTCCTTGCTCTTCTACCTTGGTTAAAGTAGAAAAGGGACTCGATAGAGAGCGAGCGTTTTATCAGTCGGTGCGCATACTTATTACATATTAGTAGGAATACACATATAAACACATTTGAAAACAACACCTTTTTTCAACAAATAATCGTTATTATACGAAGGAAAAACCAACCACTACCATCAACAGTCCTCACAATTTTTCTTATTTATACTTGACTCACACATAAGTCCATCAAGCAGTTCACTCTCAACAATCAAAACAATCTCATTCTCACACGCACATCCACACATGCATCATCATCATCATCGCTGCTGTCGGTGACCAAGTAATCATTCACTTGTTTCTACCTCTTTGTTCATGCGGCTGCTGTTGCTGCTGCTGATATCACAATCTTTCCTCACACTTTCAACATATATGCAATCCGATAAAACAAAACTGAGCAGAACGTACAGGTACACAAATAGGAACGATTGTTGACACTTAATTCATCACCACCGGACATTTCCGTTACAAGTGTCGACAAAAAAGTCATCCCTTATCATGCGGTTGGTTGCGGTACTTAAGCAAGGTGGTGTCCCAGTGATTAAATTGGTTTCGTTGTGAGGAGAGCTACCGAAAGGATAGTTCATTATCAAATTGTATTATCGGTATACCTCAGTGCAATTACTTTCCTAAAGGACCGGCCGTCAACAGTAAATGGTTACGGCTAATCAGGTGTGTGCCCTTTTGTGACGTGCATGTGTTTGTGAGTGGGCGGAAGACAAATAATTTAATAATAGGTAACACATTTACTTTTGTGTGACAAAATTTTGTTACATTTGGTATGTTTCAATTTCAGTGAGTTCCGGTCAGAGTGTGCTGAATGAATCAAAATCAGATTAGAATATTAGCGCCAACGAAAGACATACTGCGGCCTCAACCACAAACCTCTCGCTAATGTCATCATCATTACATACTTATGACAGATTTGCAGTGACCGGGTGACAAGGTGTAGAAAACCGGTGAACACAACCTAGTACTGTTAACTAGTGTGTCAGTGTAACCATAATGGACGACCATAGTAACATTTTAACACACAATTTGTAGAATACAAAGCAATAAAAAAATAAATAATTCCTATAAAAAACGTATGCAGTGAAACAATGCAGTTTACTTGAGTGAATGTATTTATTGAGTCAAAAGTTATACTTAAAACAAATAAAACTACCGTACATTGTTCACAGCGTTCTGCCAAGCCATTCCTATATGAAAATCTGGATGATCTCATAATGCCCCATTGCATACCAGAATTACTTTTTATGTGAGAGCAAAATAATATTCTGTGCATTGTGCATACTAGCTTTCAGCTGTGATTTTTCCCTCCTGGCAACGAATAAAAAAGTGGTTACATTGCTGCATTAGTACCGCTGTTTCAGGAGTGTATACGCAATACTCTCTTCATTTGCCCTCGCTTATTTACCACATATATTGAGTGATTCATATATACACACTGTTTCAAAAACTGGGTAACTGGTCAATTTCACACTAACTGCACACTAACTATAAACTAAACTGAAAAAAAAACAAAAGGTCGGTTGACGAATACCACAGAAATTTGACGAAGGTGAGAAGTAGCAGTGAGTCATGCACAGATATATGGCGATCGTAAAGTGATGCGATGTGTATATGCTCTAATTAAGAAAAACATTCTATCTAACCAGTTTGACTGCAAACAGAGGCAGCAATAATGCTTAAAATGATCTCTCACATTGAATAAGAGTGACAGTAGTAGAGATAGCTGTGAAGTTGAAACGTGAAAACGGAACGATTCTTCACCGTGCTGACTCGTGGGGAAGACAGATTTTGGGGCAGCACGCGACAGAAAAACACTAAATTGCAGATGTTGATGAAAATAGATCAAAATATGGAGTCGGGAGGGTCTAGTGGGGAAGACGTGACGAGTGCCCCGTCCCGTGGGTCACTCTCACCTATGGCCCTGCCAGGTCGTGGCTCAAAAAACCAGTACAGTCCCCCCTTAGAAAGAGGCTCGCCTCTGGGACCTCCAAAGTCGTCAATAGCGGCTCAACACATGATCAATTCTTTGGCCGTTTCTTCGGCTGCTAAATCTCTTAATCCCAACATACTGGCTAGCTTAACAGCGCTTAATGCCATGAACTCTGCTGCAGCTGCCGCTCAGTTTCATCATGATTTTGGAGCTGGGAACAGTTCCTACGTGTCAGACAGAGGATTGGACCGTCATCCTTATGGAAGTCCCCCAGCCCCTATGGCCCCCAATATATCTTGTTATGTTCAAATTTTACTTCTCGTAATAATACTACTAGTTTTTTTTACTTTAGTTTTAATATCATATTTCCAGAGTTCCTTTCCGTTTCATAACTCTTTATCTCTCACTTTTATCATCTCTGCCGATTTTATTTACCATTTTTTATTTTGTTTCCACCTTCTCAGTTCCTCCCATGACTTTCTGTTCTGTTGAACTGACAAATTACACCTCCATTTCTGTTTCTTCAATTGTTCCATTTATTTATTTACTAATTGATTAATTAATTTTTACCATATGATTTTTATGCGTTTTCACATCAATTTATGTGATCTATATACACGTGTTTTTATTTCATCTAATAAAAAAATATAAATCTATATTTCCCTCTCTCTCTGTCTAAGTAACTTGTGTGCTATATTTTATACTGACCATTATCTCATATACACATTTATGATTTCTTTTCCTGTTTAGGACAATTTTCCAACCAAGGTAAATTTAAATTCTTCAACAGTTTACCAAGTTAGAAAGAAATTTGAAAATTATATTCTTTTCTTCTTCTTTTTTTCTGATTACTTGCATTAATGAGCATGAGTTTTTTTATCCATAAATTAATCTAATTATTAAGTATGCTTGGGATAAGCATAAATCCGGCGCATAATTTCATTATGTTATGATTATTATTATATACATTAAAAATATATGTCTATATGTGTGGCTTTCCATGTAATCGTATTAAAATATTCACACATAAAATTACTACCAAACAGTTCATCCTTGTATTTGCATAATGGAAAATTTATGGCAGACATGACAAAATGAATTAATATGCGGTATAAGTACATCTAACTAGCTACAAAAATACCAGTGTGCATCATAAGTAGTTGTACTCACATTGTCCATTTTTCCGCATATAGTGCTGCTCATTGTCAGTTTTGTAACGTCAAAATTTACATAAGCACTGCCAGCAATACGGATACATACATCATCTCTGCTGGGCTTGAATATTGCATCCTAGGCAGCAGCAGGCAAACCAATCTTGATAAATTTCTTTCCTTTAAAAAAATAAAATCCTAGAAAATTATTGTTCCAGGAGTTAGTAGTGACCGCAGGGAAAACAATTATTTGAATTCCATGTGAAAAATCATTCACTCTCTCATTCAATCATTTTTTTCCACTTCTTCGAGTGCTGGGACAGGTAGGTAGGTAGATATTAGCCATTTAGATAATCTTGCTTGCTTTGCCCTTCTCTTTTTTTCCATTTTTAAATATCACAGGTTGCAGAGATAAAGCAAAAAATGTCTCTACTGCACCCAAGCAAAAACTCACTCCGTCACATAAGGTATGTGTTTAATGTTTAAATCATTCGATTCAATGTGTATGCGAGAGAGAGAGAGAGAGAGACAGCGAGATCTTTGTAACTTTTATCTTCCTTGGATCCTGCTGAGGTCATGTTGATGTACAAATCATACATAGATATGTATTTTGCAATCTGTTCGTATATCAATCAACACATTGGTATTTACCAGTTTTGATTATTTGACTTGGTGCAAAGAGGCAGAGTTGCTGGCTTTGCTGCCGTGGCAGAAGCAGCCTCAATATTACTATAACTAACAACTTGTAAGTGATCAGTTTGGCTTTTACCACCACCACCACTACTCCTCTACAGAGAAATTCTAAGTCTCAACAATTCCTGGGCTGGCTGGACCGACCGGGTGTACAATGCATGGGGTTGTTATTGGTGGTACTAGTAGTGATGAGGATGACGATGATGGTTGGAGATTTTGAAGACGAAGAAGGGAGTGTGGCAATCAAAGTAATAGCGGGCCTGTCAGGAGCTGGGCCTCCAGCCCTGATTTATTTCTCATATCTGCCAATTCCCTATTTCTGCAGGCTCATCACATCACAACTCTATAATTAAGTGGCTCAGGCAAATGATAATCTTCATGAGAGGCATAATTTAGGACTTTCCTGTTTTTTCTCCTTTTTTTGTTACTCACCTGGTTTCAATAATACAATTCCTGCGAGTAAGTAGGGTTATATATATATACCTATATGGGAGCTTTTCTAAGCTACACAGCGGCATAAATAGTTTGTAGTTCAGCTATTAGAAAAGCATTCAAGTTTGTATCATCATCACAACCTCTCTCGCTCTCTCGTTTTTCAGTTCTGAATACCATCCCCAAACACACAACTCTCCGTGAGTTGAACTCGCAGTATCCTTTTTCAGGTGGCAGTGATGGTGGTGGAACTGCTGGTGGTGGTGGTGATGCGTTATTGGTCTGGTTAGTAGTTAGTGGTACTCTCATTCCCCTGGAATGAAAACTTCAGCAAAGCAAATGCAATTCAGAAAACCAGAATCATTACCCGTATCGTAATCACGAACTGATATTATACATCCATCTCTAAACCCTCTCTTTCTCCTCTACAAGTAATCATCAATGACTTACTTTTTAATTATAAATCTTATTATGATGTGCGTTTCGATAATAAGTTATACCCAATGATTACCCTTGATAAGAACGTCACTTTTCGGTGGATTCTAAGAGCGTGTCCCAGTGTTCCGATTTCCTACCTTGTTTACACAGGCTCTCATTTCACAACTGACACAATGGCGGTTTAAAAAAATTCTGTCGAACTATATGTGAAATACGTCACGAAATATTGGCGTTTTTAAAACCATATGATGTATAAATTACGGGCGTACATGCATACCCGAATTGCAGATAGATAGATATGCACACATGACTACAGCAGATTAGCATGCAAAGTTCGACAGAGATGCCCTCCATTTGTTGTAAGCTAACTTTATTATACTAAAGTCAACGCACCTGCACTGCATCAGCGATAAACGATGCGCTTCCCTGCCGTCCACCGTGAGGCCGAAGGCTGCCGCTTTAGGGATTAGTTGCGGGATGGGATGATGTGGGTACATGACTAGTATGTGGTGTAGTGTGTGAATGCCGTCGTCGTCATATTCAACGTACACACAATTTACTATAATGCAGATCAGATAGGTAGATCTCCGTCCTTTCTCACTTTTTTTTCGATCTGGGCCAAATTGGGACTTACTTCCGCAGTACGGACAAAATTTAATACGTCACTATACCAGTATTTAAGGCACGCAGACGGATGATGCACTTGTGATACGGCTTATCCGCTGGGTTTAACGTTTTTTCTCTCTCTCCCTCACTTTTTTCCCTGTTAGATATTCTATGTCAGATTTGTTGTACCTAGACGTCTATGAACGCATGTGTACTCTTTATATATAAAAAATTTCTTATAACGTTATGAAGTGGTCTTCCGCCCAGTAAGCATCATTAAATGGCTTATTAAACTACACAGAAGAACATTTTGACATGTCAGTGCTGAGAAAGAGACTAGGAAGATAGGGAAGAATCATCATGGGTTATCCATGCTAGAAGCGGAGAATGCAGTTGAGGTAAACATTGGTGGCTTCTTCTTGATAGATAAAAAAGTTGTTTGAAAAACTTGATGAAAGCGCATTTGAAGGGAAGGAAGAGACGTATAATGTTTTCATTACAATCTATTTATCCCTCTGTTGTGACTTTTCATGATGGAAATAGATGATCTTTCTTCATACATGCTCTCTCTCTCTCTCGTCTCTCTGTGCGATGATCCGTCCGTTTTGCTTCTGGCTTTGTACATTAAGAATAAATAATTTTTTTCCGTTTTCAATGCTTCTTTTTATGTTTCTACTACTCACGTTTGTGTGCAAATGTAAACTCTGTCCGTGTATGTCTGGGCTCTGTTCATTACCAAGAGGCAGGATGAAGTATGATGAAACATTAAACACTACAATAATATACAGGAGGAAACACTTGTACATTGCCACTACTACTCGACGTCACATTGTGCTTAACTCAAGTAGTTTAGTTTATTTCTCCCCGAAAAAAAATAATGTAATTACACAAGTAACTCACGCCTCACAACCCATGTCGGATGGTGTATGGAGATTAATGGAGTGCGAAAAAATATGTGAATTCTAATGACAAGGCATATCAGTAATTTCAACGTGTACAGTTGAGGAGACTTCCAATTTGAGAAGAGGAAAACACGCAAAATGAGCATGGTAAACGGATTGGTTTGGCAGGAGTGAGGGGGCTTGGTGGCAGAAGGTTTTCCTCTGCCTTCAAAGGACAGGTTACTTGTGTTAACAACATTGCTAGTAGATCTTTTCCGTTTGTTTCCCTTCACCCTCGCGTTGCGTGCAAAGTGTTTTATGGCGACATTTTGCACTTTCAACTTAATTAGTTTTTAAATACCTGAAAACTAAACATAAATACACACATTAATATCCACAGTCTACCATGATATATACGAGTGAGGAAGTACTCAACTATTAATTATGTGGTGCATTTTGTAGGGTGTTTATTTATCACTCTTGTTCTCCGACAGAACATGTAATAAGTAGATAAAACACTCAACTTGCGGAGAAGTTGTGTAGCAGAAAATTTATTTGAGAGGAGAAAGACGTACGTCCTCGTAGTAGGTTGGAGAAGAAGGGGAGCAGCGTAATTAACTTGGTGTTGGGTTGGTGTCAGCAACCGGTAGCATTTAAATTTAAATATGACACGGTTAGTTGAATTTACAGTAAAATAAGTAATTTGTATCCAACTGTAGTGATGGTAATTAGTAATGCGCATAAACAGCAATGCCTGGAATTTAAAGCTGCTAGTAGTGTGGTGGTACTTGTCTACTTGTACTATTGTTATTAATTTATGATTATTGTTTCGTATTGTTTTTCCGTTTTATTTATTTTGTCGCCAAAGATGTAACTCAAAGATCAGTATTCCTAGCAGGAGCATGCTGTCATGTTGTGTACCTCTGCATAATACATACACACCTACACAGGTTTTGATTTGTGTGAAAATTCGTAAAACAATCTAATTAATTCTAGACAGTGGGCCAGGATCATGAAAAGAATTAACCACCTCAATCATCATCACCTCATCAGTTGTGAGTATGGGTAAGGCCGTACTAAAAAGTAATGCTTTTCTAAATGTTGGGAACCGCCACTGAATCATCATCATCATCGACGTCGTCGATCCCATCCTTGCTTGGCGCAGCACTATTACATTGTTCAGATAGCCAATAACATATTTGTATTAGGCGACATGAGTCACAGTCGACAAAAAGAAAAAGGTCGCATTGGAATATGATAATCGTACTTAGATTCTGTCTCCTCCGAAGAACATTCCAACATAACTAATAACTACAGTATTTTTTTTCTTTTCTGTTCAGCAGAAAATATTCACACAGCCAACTTTTCCTCTAACGGAAAAGAAGAGACAATAGGAAAATTGAGTAAACGCCTCACAGGCGTGTTATGCTGCATTGTGTGTGGTGATAATGTGAATAAGGATGAATTTAATGTACAATTCGTCTCCCACCCAACGAACATAAGTACACAACACTAAAAACTTCAAGCGCTCTCCTATTAAATCTGCAACTAACTAACAACAACAGCAGCATCAGCAGCAGCAAAATGATCAAAAAATTTGATCGTTCCCCAATGTACTTATGATAATTACATTACATTACATGCATATATTACTACTATTACTCATCATATGTTATGCTTTCCTCCAATCACCCAAATTATTTCTCAGGCAAGCCTTCTTATTTCTAATTTGATGATATATTATCTTGTTTCTTGCTGTGTGGCTCTCACTATCTCATGCAATAAACACTTGTTGGTGCAATAACAATAAAAAGAAACATTAGTAACGAGAAACATCAGTTTCTATCTGGCAAGCAGGTAGAGCAGCAACATTATTCATAGGTACACGCTTGTATACATGCATGTACTCAAATAGAAGCAAAGCAACACTGTTTGTTCAAATTAATTGCTGTAGGTTATTATGGCTATCGCAGTGCTATCATAATGAATTTATTATTATTATTATATTCTTCATTCTTCTGTACGTGGAGTGGCTTCGCATATATTTAATAGGTCTATCCGTGTGTGTGTGTGTGTGCACCATGTTCATCTTGCTACAAGGCGGATACATGTGTATGAGTTATTTCTATGTTGGGCCACCTTCTTGTTTACAGTAGTAATAATAACAACAATATAACAAGTAGTTTGTGGCAAAAAATGAGCAAGTGAGTGAGGGAGGCACGCAGAGAGCGAGAAAAAAAGGAAAATGCAACAGGCCAGTTGAGGAGAGGAAGGAGAGGAGTGTGACGTTTCAAAGTGTCCGCACTTTTATCATAACTCATATACATGTCAGAATTCATGATTATTAGAATCATTTCTGCAATTATTTGCCGTGCTCTCCTCACATTTTGCCATTTTTTTTCTGTGGCTTTCATTACCACTTCCACGGACTACTGCGCCAACACTACCAACTACTGTCCGTACTTCATTTCTCTCTCTCCCTCTCTCTCTTACTATAATTAATATTCATAATATTAAAAGTCATAATAATAATGATGATAATGGTATGCGAAATGAGACTGATTGCCGACGATTCACTTGAAGGATATCTAGGTACATATTTTCTTTCTGCCGTCTACTTAAGCATTTAATCTGTTGTTATTGTTTCTTGTGAATTATTCACTCTCTCGTGTGTATTTCCCCAGTTTCCTCCTTCACTGGCTGAGGAAAAACACGTACTTAGCTGAGCAAAAACAGAAGTAAGCTGGAAGCATTATTTTCTACTTGTTGCTATTATTATTATTATTAATAATAATAATACCTAAATCTCTAATATTTATGGCTTCGTTTTCTTCCATTAAACAACACAATCTGAGTGCACAAAATTAACAATAAAACCGTAAGATGAGAAAAGAACTTGTGGGTACGTGAACGTACAGCAATATTTTATACTTTAGATGGTATAAACCATTTATATGAATCTATTTTAGGTATGTAAGTGGTAAAATAAATAGATTACAATACAATACGCAACGAAATAAACTTTCAACTATGTGCAAATGCTCACGTTTTACAATAAACGAAACGAAATGGTTGAAAAAATAAAAACTTTATACGTTCCGTCACTACCACTACTACTTCTGGTAGCGGAGGTGCCGTTTTGCTGGTATTGTTGTTGAGGTGATGGTGGTGGTGTGGTGCATCGCGCTCATATATATCCACGCACGGATTTTCCAATTAAATCATCTCTCAACAATAATTACCATAAAATATTTTCCAGAGTCACAGTTCGCTTCTTAATCTAAATGATAATGGGTTCACTCCTTGCCTTTTCCTTTCCTTGTTTTACACACGTGATCCTTCTCTCTCTCTCCTCTCTCTCTCTCTCTCTCTCTCCCACTTACACATGTTCACAGCAGCGAGTGAACATGTAATAGATTTAAACAATTTTCAGCATTACATCATCACGGCTACTTGCTCCTTTTCGCTTTCCTCGTCCCGGCGCGGCGATGCTACAATTTGTAGTTAACAACTAACAACTACACGGCATATTCCTCCTCTCAGAGGAGATTTTTCTCTTCATATGTTGAACATCCGGCCTTGCGTTTCAGTCAGTATGTAAGTGATTAAGGTACAAAATGTACTGCTTACATCTGTGTATGTGTGTCTGCACTGTGCACATATTTGTGCGTCTGCCTGTCTGTGCTCTCTCAATTGTCAGTTATTGCTTAAAATTTTGTATATACCTACTTCTATAAGGTGATAAGGCGTTAAGTCTACTCCTGCTGCTACTTCTGACGAGTTGCGCGAGGAAGCGTGTATTCAAAGAATGGACATGTATATTACTCTTTACATCTAGTTGTATCACCAAACAACAGTAGGAAAAAATTAAGCGGGACTCAACCGATTACACTATTTTCCCATGGCTGAGCACATTATTTATTTAAAATATGTTTACCTACAGCAACAAGAGGCACTGGGATGGATGATAGATACTACATCTTAACACGTTTTAATTTCTATGCATTTTTATTGTTATGATTATTGCTTATTACAACTTCACCTCACATCGAGAACAAATCAGCATGAATACAAAGTATCTCTTTTCCTTGTTCATTTTCCCTTTTTTATATTCCTGCTGCTCCCACCTCTCTCCTTCACTCGGAGGAATACAAGCAATTGAGCCAATTTGTTCAATTACAGAAAAAAGTAAAGCGCTTGTTTTTTGTTACCCATTACCCATGTTTTCCATCATCGTCGTCATCAACATAATTTTTCTTTCGCTGTTTATTATTTTGACTCCTTCCCTCTCAATGAAAAACTCCCAAAGTACCGTGCAGCGGTAGCAACAGTTTTTTTTCGAATGTACGCACATAAATAGTGCTTGTTCCGTTAAAGCACCGTGACTTTGCCGCGGTTGTTGTTGCTCCTGTCTGATTTAGATAACAACAACATCCTATAAAAATCGGGGAAGCGCCAAGTGCCAAACATGTACTTTGAACTGTTCTGTAGTCATATCTTGTAAGTAGCTTACTATAACAACGTGATAATCATAGCAACAAAAAATAACATTTGCAACTTCTTGTTCTTCTCAGAATTAGAATCGGTTTTTATTATTATTATTAATATGATTATGCTGATTGTTTGTTGGCCTAAAGAGCGAGTGAGTGGGAGAGGGAGAGAGGAAACTCGCATGGCATCGCACACTATTTTACATCCCAATAAACGTTTCACGTTGGCTTGTAATAAATACTGCTAAACAGCGTATACAAGTAAGTAAAAATTATGACCAGTCAAAGTGTCAAGCTGAAAATTCATGTCGATCACTCACTTAGCTTGAAGCAGAAAAAACGCATCATACCACACACTGCACGTACTTCTACCTTATATTATGTTTTACATGGGATGATAGCATATATATTATGTGTCCGTCCGCTGGTAAGTACGTGCTCACCTCAATTAGCACAGTAAGGCGTATTAAGAGCAAAAAATGCTTTTATCTAAAATGCCTGTAATGCCCAAGTAGGTATACAAAATGCTCTTTGACTCTTAAACGCTGGGAGTTGTGGACAGGTGTAAAAATTGGACGGAGAGCGGAGAGAGAGATATATAAAAATTGTTTCGTTTTCCTTTTTCAATGGAAAATACACAAGAACATTTTTATTATAAAGCATCTGTTGAATTGTGCACATTACCACTAGTTTGATTATTATAGCATTAGCCATATATTACAAAATAATATGTAAAATGCATTATCTGCGGTTATGAAAGCTTCGGGGTCATCATGCTGTTGTCAGGTCATTATTCCCGTTCTTGCTACCACTTGCCTTTTTTTCTATCTTAGCGCAGCGTGCCAGTTTTTGGGTACTCTTGTGGTGGTAAAATATGCGCATAAATATTTAGTCAAAATTAAACTAGAAGGAATTACACAAAGTCATGAGCAATGGTGGTCTCATCCTGGTTGGTGTTGAATGTTATATTTTCTCTCTCTCTCCGCGTACGTCGTGTACTTAAACAAAATGAAATCTAATAATAAAAATAAACAGGTATGCACATATATATACATCACATATATATGCAAACTGTACCACAACATTCCTTCAGCTCTCCAACACTTTGCTTACCAATTCTTTTTATTGTTGCGTTGAATGATACTGCAATATTTTGCAACATCACCAACGTAATAATATATTATTGGATTTTCCATGATACACAAGGGGAAAAAAGTAAGCAAAAGCTCTACACTACTCAGCAAATAATTAGCACAGAGAAAATATACGGAGGGGGGAAGACAAACAAATTTTAATTGCTACTTTTAGCTCGTCTTCGTCAGGTTGCTGAAACGAGTTGAAACGCTTAAAAAGTAGCTGAAAAGATGAAAAGTCTGTTTTATTTCCTTGAGTGAGTAGCAGCAGCAGACAGAATTTTTTTTCGTTTGTGTGTGTGTGTGTGAGCGTTTTTCTACGGAAACACTTTATATAAGCTGTCAGCCCTTGTATTTACGCTTTTTTGTGTAGAATTTCGTAACGTGCTTGAAAATGCACTGATGAAGAAAAACTTTGTATTTTGGACTGTTTTGACAGTGTCTATTTACTACCTCACTTTTTTCGTTTTTTCTCTCCTGTCATACGATACTTATGACGCTGTCTTTCAAATATAATATTTTGAGATCTCACTGTTTACTTACGATGATGACAAGTCGAATCCACTTACTTGTCGAACTATTTCATCTAATCCAGAGAAATGAAACGAAAATTTGATGATGCGTTAAAACACACAAGATGTATATAATGCGCGCTCAACGTGGAGCCTGTGTGCTGGCTCGACAATGCTAGGAACATCTTGTATATAACCAAATTTCTTGTCTCGTCAAACTTCAACTTTAACCATTTTCACCATTGTGTGTGTGTGTGTGTGTGTTGAACGGCGCAAAGCTAAAAGTACGTTTTAACGACGCCTGGCATCTGACTACCAGGGTGAGTGGGAGGTACCCAGTTACTTTTATGTGTGTACACATATTTGTCTCTTTTTGCATGATTGCTCTCATGTAGAGCCTAAACAACTGGAAAAAATACAATTCAAAACGGATGGGTGGTTGACGACTAAAATCATGGAGCGAGTTTTATGGGAATAAAATGCTACATTTTCAAATCAAAGGGGTAGAATCATTCCGACACAAAGAAGTACCAGTGTAATACACAAGTTTCCCGCAATTTCCACTCTCCACTCCCAACAGTATTGTGCTTACTCATTCAGAAGACTGACCGACTTCACTGAAGTGAAATAAAAAATAGATAAATAATAAAAGGGGTACAAACACAAAAATGAATCCAGAATGTGGCTCTTTTCCGCCCGGGAATATATATATAGGAGATGATGATACATTATGATTGTTCTTTGATTGGATTCCTTCATCATTATCTTTTATCGGCAACTAGATCACATTCATTCGTGGCAATGTGGGCCGACGACAGAATCAAAAAAGATACATGGAGTAATTGTACGCGAGTACGTGAACATCATACAACAACAGCATTCCGTTCCATTTTGCGTTGCTTTTCCTAAGTAAGATTTGGTGGGATCGAATTTTTTGTTTGATGATGATGCTCGTAACCTGCCTCCTCTTTACTAACTTCTTTAGTCCCGCGTCGTGTAACGTCAGCAATTACTTGATAAACCGATTTGGCCTAAAACTCACTGGTTTCTGTAAGGTAATAAGGAAAGCATGTATCTGATAATGGTGTCTTCTTGCAATCATGTGCTGATCTTTAAAGAAACGGCCGGCATCAGCCTAATGCAGTTTGGTAACGTAGGCTTTTTGTAAAGGTTAGGATGCAACTATACCTGGTTGGACATTGATAGTGTGCATAGAGCGAATGCAGACTCATAATTTTTGTGTTGAAAGTAACATAGCGATATATCCACGGCAGAAACACGGTCTAACGAACATGACGAAAGAAAGAATCGTGACCTTGCTTACTAGCCACTTGCTCCATCCTCACAGCTTTATAAATATAACATGACCAGTCAGTTGGTCGGTCGGTGCGCATTCAATATATTTATAATATTATCCTGTTACACAGTTACACGCATACGAGTACCTATTTGATATAAAAAATGAAACTTGTATGCATATAGGTACGTATAAATAATATGATAGATTCTACACGAGAAAATATCGTGTGGGACCATATAGATAGATGTACTGGAAGATTTTTTGAAAACTTGTCAGAACTAAGTCAAGACAAGTGAAAACGGAGAGAGAGAAACTAGCTAGTAGTTCACTTACCAGTCGAGTCTGGTTAAGCCGGATAGAGAGAGAGAGAAAAAACAAGCTGCCACAAAGGGAGCAGTCACCCCTGAAAAATGAAACAAAAAGGGTGCAAGCGATATTTTATATATTTGATTTCATTTGAAAACATAACGCTCATTCTTCGTCGTGTCTTTCTCATCTCTCTAGACGAACAATTTTTTTTCATATTGTGGATATTATTGTTATTATTATTATTATTTATTTATTTTGCCATCACAACATCAGAAAAAAACATGAGTCGGTCCGTGCTCACTGAATCGAGTAATGTGCGTTGGTATCATCATCATGTCGGCTACCAAACATTACTCCAGTTCTGATGAGAAACTGAAGGTCTCTAAAGCCAAAAAATTCCAGTTAGAAAATGAAATGTAAAAAATAGATTGAGGGAAAAAGGTTAGAAATGCTTTCGGCACTGTCTCATCTTCCCTACCATGGCTGCCACATATAATTACCTTTTTTACTTTCAATTCTTTCATCAATTCCAGTTGTTTCATCATCTACATCTATTCTAAATCTGTAAAAAAATGTATATATGAGCACGTCTGCCTTTGTGAAAACCGTGTGTGTGTGGTGATATACCTAAACACTATTACTTTTTTACACGTAACCAGCCACATTGTTTCAATCTGTCATGCCGTCTTTGCACCGCTTGTGCGTGAACTGAGCAGGGTGCGCAATGTTTACTAATTCCACCTTATCCCATATAATGAAATCCGTACAAAAACAAAAAAATAGCTATAAATAAATATGAGAGGTAATCATAGGTAGGAAAAAGTTGTGGAATTGCGCAAAACATTTAGACAATGAAGGAGCACCACAAACCAGTAACGAATAATATGATTACTTCTATCGGGTTGGGTTGCTATCATCGTCTTGCCTTTTGTTTCATGCACATACTAGTTACCAAGAAGGGAAGTATGATCCTGAGAAAGAAGAACAAGAAAGGCAAGAATTCCATGAGTTTTGATTGGGATAGTCGTAGTAGTGATCCGTTTGTGAGCTTATTGCCCATGGGTCAGCTTTCATTTCAGACAGTCAGTCCGTCAGAAGAAACTAGCAACAATTGAAGATTACAAGAAAAGGAAAATATCAAAAAGAAAAAAAATTAAAGAGCGAGAAAGAGAGAGAGAGAGAGAGAGTCCGTCCCATCCCTACCCATCGTATCAGAGGAAAGAAATAAAAAAACAACAAAACGTATAGCAAAAGAAAAACAGAGAAATCAAAAAAAAAAAGTTTTTAAAAATGTGTATTTGCCCAGCAGCCAGAACAAAGCTACACACAAGTCAAGAAAATGCAACAAGGGCAGAAATAAAAAAGGAGCAACATTAGCAGTATTGGTACGACTGGTACTTCTGCTACTTTACTAGAAGGCATTCTTTTCTTGATGAAATGGTCAAATCGTGGAAATGATATGCATTTCTTTGAAAAAAAATCTATACATATATTGTGTCTAAGTGTGGCCGCTACCTTCTCTTATTGTGTACATAGACACACACACTCATACTTCATTTCCATCAACCCTCCTTAAAAAATTGAATTGTGCCTTGTGCCCCTTCTTCATCAACAAGTTTACCGTCGTCGTCGTCGTCGTGTACCTTTCTGATATGCTCAGTTGAGGATCATTGCAGCCCGAAGATGTAAATTCCTCAGAAAAACTGGCAAGAAAAGAAGTTGGGCTGTTGGGTTCGCCAACAAATAACTACCCAACTTTTGAGCATTTTCTCATTTCTGCCTCTGTTATAATTATAATTACCGCGTGAGAATGATAAAAATGCAACTGCTACAATGATTAACAACAACAACATCAGCAGCAGCAGAAGCAGCATCGTGATTCATGTGGTGAGGTGCTACTTGCTATCTCATGACGCTCATCTCTTGATCTTGGGATCATGTGTATGATGAGCATGATCTTGAAAAGATGTGATTCTGATGCCATATGTAATTGACATTCAAAAGGTACATAATATATTGTACTCCCCACAATAATTCCTTCTCTATGCCATTCATATTAGATTGCACGTCGTTGGTTACATGAACAGCAGCAGCGCTGCCGATGGACTAGCAACAACAAATGCCCATGAACACGAAAAAAACGAGCCATACCCTACATTTCACGTACTTCCAGGCTATTTAGCTATCAAACTATGTAGCTTCACTTCGTGATATTACATTTTTTATTTATTTTTTCACTAGTTTTGCAAAAATATCTTTGAACAGGACCAAGTAGCACATGAACTGTGTTTCCAATATACATAGTGATAGGTATATATATGCACATACACATGCACGATGTGATATTGATATCACCATCATCCCTGCTTGAGCTCACACTCTACGTCGTCCCTCCATTATTACTTGAATTGCTGAAATAAACGAACAAAATAAGACAATTTAGGATGATTGCACGCCCAGGTATCGACTTACTTCATCACTCTCCTCAGGTGGTAAGAATGCCTGCCGGCATTATTAATGCGTTTACAAAGTCAAAGAAAAGGTGGACGAAGGAAAGGAGAATATAAAAAAAACAATTGCTTTGTTTTGTTGTGTGTACAGCTAACTTTGCTACACACTAGCAAGTCAAGTGGTAAGTACATTTCGAATGTTAGTTAAGGAGCCTGAGCTGCTTTTGTAAGAATGCGCGTAAACCCCGAGTATTGATGTTTGAAAACAGCGTGTTTTATCATGTGTGTACACACTGTTCAATCAAGAGATTGTGTACAAGCAGTGATTTGACTAATAAATTATATTACATTTTTTTAAGTTGAGTAATTGAGGAGGCCAGCTGATTAAATTGTCTGTTGGAGATTAGTGACATGCACAGGACGTACAATTACGTTGTTCGCAGTTATTACCACTTTTGAAATACTAAACAGCAGAAATATGTAGTACAGTACAAGTGTAACCAGTATTATTAGACGGAGTCATTACATAAAGCTAGTTTGCGTGGGAGGCTGTGTGTGTGTGCTCTGCAGTTTTTTTTGTTGTAATTGGCGTGTATCACGAGTGTAGTATAGTTGAGTGGAGTCCCTTCGGCTAAAAATGCATGAATGATGGTTATTACACTAATCAAATTATGCTGTTTGACTTTTGTAATTGATGAAGAACAAAGGTCGTAGACTGTTATCAATTTTCTCTGGTTTCCCTGTGCATAAACCCACCCTTTCTGACTCTATATATGGAACCTGATTACAGATTTCAAAGGATAAATCGCTTAAATATCTCACTATAATTGTGCATATTCATACTGCAAGGCAAACAAATACAAAACAATAAATCATCGGAGTCGCCGTAGCAACGTTGTTGATGTAATACATGATAAATTTAATTGCTTTGATGGAAAATCCGCAGTAAATAGCGCTGCAGCCTGCAATGCACACACAACACATTTTGCCGTTGCTTGTCGGATAAATGATATCCTCGTTTCTGGTAAAATGTTGTTGTATACATTGTGTATTTTGAGCGGTTAGGTACACTGTTTTAGGCAGTTCTCATTAACAATGGTGCTTCTTGGCCTCATAAAAATTAAATTGTTTATTGTTAGGAGAGTTGCCTTACGTGCCTCTTTCCCATTTGTCCTGTGTAGCATGTGCAGGAATTTTGTTACGTATTACCACAACGGAGGAAAAATAAGGCTTTGTAGTATACAAAAATGCGGCAGTAGTGTAGCAGTACATAGTTGGTTGGTTCCATTATTTGTTGCGCGAAAGGGAAAAATGTCATGAGGAAGAGCAAGAAAGGAAATAAGGGAAGGGAATAAAACGTCGGAAAAGGAGGCGGCGGAGGGGGCCTGTCTATATTCCACCAGAAAATGCATAACAGTGATAGTCATTTTTGTAGAGTGTGTGTCCCTGTAATACTGAACCTTTATTTCTCATGCTGACTGCCTACTTTCTCCGACTGTTTACAGCTCAGGGGAAAGGCTTTTTTCCTGGATTTAGCGAGAAGGAAACGAGTGAACGAAAAGATACGACTGGTGGTGGTTGGCGGCTGACTGGTTATGCGATTACTACAGTAGGCTTTCATCTCTCCGAGCCATCATCATCATCAACATTGCCATCTCCGCTACCATCGTCGTTGCACATCTCTCCACTTTCTCCATTTCTATTTCATTTTGAATGCAATCAAACACAAACATACACATACATACAATTTTAACGTAAAAGACGAAACTGGGAAGGGAAAGGCAGTGCTACACACACCACCACCACCACAACCATAACAGCAGTAGCAACCCTGCATATACTCCGTTAAGGATCCCTGAAAAAGTAGACATTTCCTGTTTTTCGTAGGCGTAAGGCATAAGTACACTTACAACAATACTAAACACTCCTTTTTACTGTGCCACACAGCAAAATCCATATAAATGAAGATGATGTTTTGTAAAGTTGCCTCTATTCTCTGCCAATGGGTCACTTATATATGTAGCACTGCCGACGCAGTGAGCACAGCAGCAGTTACAGAACTCCACGGTAGAAAGCAACCGCTGGTGATGCTTAACTTAGCAGAGAGCTCGGTGGAGTCGCACCTTTTTGAGCTTGCGTTCCGTTGCAGTTACCACACCACAACCACCAGCCTACGTCCAGCCAATCCACTTCAATCCTACCAATAAACGCACACCAGTCGTTTTCTTCACGCACACAAATACACACACACACACATGCTCGCTCTCTCACATAATGCTACAAATGTGTTCACTATTGCAGCGACTTTTTGTTTTTTGTGATTCTACTTCCCTCGGTTGTAGCCCCGTTTGTCACTTTTCCTGTAGAAATGCTGTGCGTCAATGCTACTGTTTTGGTGGTGGTGGTTCCATTCATTTAGAAACATTGCGGGGCAACATAGAGGGTTGATGTTTGCTTTCATTTATTGCTTTCCCGTAGTTTCCAACTATTCGTAATTAATTAAGACATCAGCAAATATCCATTTCTAATTAATTTTCAATTGAATCGTCTTGGTTATGAATTTGCACATCTTTTTTCTTCTTATAAACAAACATCCTGCATACAACATGCAACAAAAGCCGCTCTAAAAGGGAAAAAAATGATATTTCGGTAAAAATTTGGCCAGGATTCCCCAGGAGGTTGTCGGGTCTGTACGTATAAAATAGGATTTTAATGAATTTCGTGTATTCCACAATTTATGCGGTTTACATGAAACTATGACATGTTTATGGTTATCCAGTTTTTCCGTCGTCGAAAAATTTAAGTGGATATGTGGGTTTTTACAGCACAAAAAGAAATCTATCAGGAATTTGACTGCGTATACATAATCCAACGCCTCAATTTTTCGTTTGTTTATCTTACAGTGTATTACTCTTTGTTCGGTTGTCAGAGTCGTAACTTTTGCAGGAGAGGAACAGAAATATCAGACTTCGCTCCACGTTTAATCGGCGTGCTTTCAAACAGTGAAAAAATAAATGTTGGTGCGACTGGATTAGGGATTCGTTGCTCGTCTTGTTATTGTTATCTTTATGGAATAAATTAAATTTTTCGTATGCCCTCCAGAAAGAAAACATGAGAGCACCTACGTCAAAAACTCGCAACTCTACTTTCTTCATTGCTCATGAAAGTTGAAGAGCAAAGTTTTTAAAAAAAAAGAAAGAAAAACCTCGACTCTTTTCTATCTCTTTCGTTTCTTAAAATTACCGGAGAAAGAATTTATCGGATAAAATTCTTTTATATAACAATGCATTTCTATAATATCGAATTCGACCTTTTTCAGCTGCCATTTTCAGCATAGCACCCTCTCTCTCTCTCTCGCTCTGTCGTCGTCATCGCCAGAAATATTTGAATGTTTTTTTAGTGTTAGAAAGTACATGAGATCTGGCGAACCCCACACGCAAAATATCCTTTTTTAAATCAGTTATTCTTTACATCTATTTCTCCTCTCATCTTATTTCCTGATCCGTCTCATCTCTCAGCTTTTCCTGTCTGGAAGTGTTTCATTTGTGCAACTTATGTATAAGTAAAAGTACCAGAAGCTGCAGCAACAGTGGTAGACGGGATAGCGGTGGTTGTAGGGAGCATTATGAAAGTATAAGATAATAATGTTTCACCAAAAAAATTGCCCTAAGCGCTTTTTTGCAGTATTACAGGCAGCCAAACATTTTAAGCGAGGAATGGGGCGTGCGAGTGTTGGTGATACAACTTAACTATTTAGGCATACATAATTCTCATCATCATCATCATCATCGTCTCTATTCTCATTTTTTATTATAAAATCATGCTGCGAGTGTCTGTCGAAGTATTCCAATGTAACTGATAGCGGTACAAAAAGGACCTGCGAGGTCTTTCTTTCCTGTAACATCGATTGCAACAACCTCTCTAGTACATTATTATTGTCTGTGTGCACAATGTGCACAAACCTTACGTCTAAATGGCAGCATCATCATCGGTAAATGGGATAAGCTAAAAATCACCAATGCATCATCATACACAACACAACTGCTGTTAAATAACAGTAGTATATAGTAGTAGTAGCGGTAGTAGTAGTTGTAGACGTGCAAGGGAGATAGCAATGAAATCAATATTTTTATGTAAAATATGTTATGTGCAAAATGCAACTTTTAGGCGTATTTTCCAATGCACCTACTTAACAAAACCTATGTCCGTACACGCAACAATGTATAGACAAGACGTTATTATAAGTAGCAGCGTTGGTTGTAACGATGGTGTTAGATTCAGGTATAACGTGCTACCTTCGTCGTTATCATTGTTGTGTTTTCTAAGAGGCATGAAATCGTAGCTGGTAAGTCGTATATCGATGTAAATTTATTTCGTAATATAGAACCACACCATTACAAAGTGCACAGCACACACACACACACACACTCACATTGCCTGTACTTTTTGCAGTGACTTTATGCAACACGGAACACGGACCAAAAATAATAATCGATGACGCTACTGTTATGCAATACACCAGTTAACTATAAAAACGAAAGAGAGTAGTGGGGTTTGTACTTTCTTTGATGGTGGTGGTAACGGTGGCAGTGTGTATTCTAGCCAGAAGAAATTCGAGAGGGTAAAGATAGAAGAAACCGTTGTCGTCGTACATCAGTCTCTAGATGCCCCCAATGCATGGATCATGCTTTACTTTACAATAAACGGCAACCAGAGAGCAGAGAACCACCACACCACTCACATACACAAACGCCTTAACTGTTATCCTATATATTGCAGTAGTAGGAGCAAAACTGGCGTTCTTATTTTCTTATCCACACGTGAAAAAAATGGATGCACCGTGTCGACAAAATATCTACTCGGTTACGACGATGACGGCGGCAGTAGAACAACTTACGTGGAATGAACCCATCCTCTCTGATCAATGCAAAGTTTTGACACGATAACTTGCATTTCACTGTGGTATTTCAACCTATTATATATACAAGCACAATAGCTGTAGATGTTACATTAAAACATTTTTTCTCTTTTTTCTCTCTGGTAGAGGCGTGCGATTCATGTAGACAACATTATACTTTTTTAACGGTATCCCCTTTGTTGAGAAAATAACATTGGCAATCGATAAATTTAGCATGCTTTTCAGGCAATAATGGCATTTCTTGCCTTCAATTGCGGGAATTGTTTAAGGGATCGAGAATGTACAGATGAAGATAACATAAAACCGTAGCAAAGGAAAAAAATGTCATAGCAAGTGCCAAAAGGAGGGAATTTTTTTGAAAAAGAAACCACGTTTTCAAAAGTTATAATTCGTACTCGGGTGCCGTTCTGTGATAATATCGACCAGGTAATATAGGATAGATAATAAAAAGGCCTCTCGTTTACAACAAGACTTTGTACATTACATTTGCCGTATGTATTCATCAATGTGCTGAGGCGATTTCCCCTATGAGTGGTATCCAAGGAAATATATGGGAAGGGAGTAAGTTACGTACACGGAGTAAATAGGTCCCGCCGGTGTCTTCATTTTTGGCAGTCTCCACTTTACAGTCAATTTTTGCAATTTTCTACAATAGCCATTCACCAGATGGTTGGCAATTACTGGATCACTTTTGTGTGTACTCGTGCACGTTAAATTACTGTTTCCTTCGTGCAATTTAGAATAGTAAATTTACGTCAAGCCATTGAGATTTTCTTACAACTTACGACACAAATTCCTGTTCTCTGCCATTATATTATTTGTTGCTATGAATACTGTATAAACTGGGTGGAGAAAGAAAGTAGCCATATGGTTTCAAAAATATTTATGATGGTTATTCAAGAAAAAGTATAGTACGCTGCGCAGCAATACATAATTTTGCAGACAGAACCATGTACATAGGTACTCATTGTCATGAAAATTCCATGGGATCCTAACAAACGGATCATGCTGAGCGGTCGCGGAACCAACCTACCAGACAGCAGCAGTAGCTTTCCTCCTCGTAAACATTTTTGTTACTTTCTGTCCTGTTAAGACGTGCCGTTCTGATATATGGACCGGTTTAGTTTGTACATTTAATTAATAAAGCAACATTGGAATTAGGAAAGGAGTGAAGAAAGCAGGATCGTTTCAACTTCTTAAAATACATACATACATTTCTACGATAAAATGCCGGGTTTCTCCACTTTTTTGTTGTTGTTCCTGCTGTGCTGCGAAAATAGCAACGAATGCAAGCCATAATAACATTTAAAACAGGTTAGTTTTATGTGGTACGTACACGAAAAACATAAACTTGCCCAAGCTGCTCTGTGGTGTGTTGTTCCTCTGGAAATGATGACCGTGCTCGGGCTCGCTTAAACAAAGTAGTATCACTACTTGTTATTAATTTATTTCTTGATTTATCCCGGGGCACCTATACATCTAACATCACCACAGTCAGAGAGGAAAAGTGAAAGTTAATGACAAG
>JAHZNE010002747.1:0-22272 GCA_027744055.1 Callyntrura sp. NNG-2020 | reverse complement strand
CATTTGGGAGGAAACAGAGACGGCACTGGGAGATCACATCGTTTGGTCCCGTCGATCAAATGCATTGTACAATGCCAACAGCAAAATGTACTTGATAGGTCGTAAGAGACGTACTCCAGTCTTTGATTTTGACGATAATACAAACAATTACAGGTACATTTGTGAGGAGCCCATGTCCCAAAGCGTTTAAATAATACTTTACTTTTTATTTTGTTCTTCATAATTGTATCTACTATTAGATTATTATATTGGGGATTTTTTTTTCAAGAGCAAGTTTTGATTGAAATAAATATTGACATTCCATATCATGTCTACAACATTGAGATAATATATTCTTCGAGTCACATTTCAATGTGATATTCAAGATACCATTTGTTCATATACCCATTACCACCATCACGTCTGTGTTTGAACCTGGGTCATTTTTTGAGCAGTCTGAAACGAAGAAAACGTTTGCAGTAGCACAATTTCCGCTGTGAAGATGAAACTGATAATAGAAATGAAATACTTTCGGGAAATAACGAAAGAACCCCAAAGGCTAATGCCTGTTGGATTTCCCATCAAGTTTCGTTCCAGTCGCTCCACCGATATAGAGTACGCCACGTTCGGACAACTTTGAATCTTCTTCTGGATTACCGAACTAATTTGGTTCAATTCTGCTGCGTAGTAGGTTATTGCTGCCACGCGAAACGAGTATTGAAAGAAAGCAAAGCAAAGGTGAACAAATTTCTCTTGGCTAAAGATTACTTCATTGGCCAGCGGTCCTATCCAGTTAAAGAGGAACACTATGATGATGTAAATATTTCCGGCGTAACAAGCCATTACCAAAGGGCATATATAGTCCTCCACCTGCTCAATTAACTCTGTTATTTTTACGTAACGATCCTGGTAGTTTTCAAAAGCTGTCCCAAAAACGCTAAACTTTCGTTGTTTTCCGGCCTTCTGGAGTTGCAGTTGGTCAGAGTATAGCTTCTGCTGATCTTCTTCCCTCATCAGAGAGTCCATAAGCAATCGTAATTTTTCCCAGAGGGCGCGGCACAGTGTAATACAAATGTTGTCTGCGTGTACCCAACCCCAAGTCCCCAATTTTATTAAGACAACCATGATGAAGGTAAGGAAGGAATTGTAATGCGGGAGAATGATATGCCAGTGAATAAAATATTGTTTGTAGTAAATTTCCAGCACGGATGCATTTGAACAACTGGCTTTGCTTCCACCACTGTCGTCACATTGTAGATTTTGCCAGTCGAACAGGGAGTTTTCCAAAATTCCCATGGAAAGGCATACAATAACAACAAGAATGCAGAATTTGGGGAATGACACAAAACAGTACGACACGTTCGAATTTTGAGGAGAGTCGTCCCCCGCAAACTTCTGGACTATTCTGCGATACTTTGGAGTCGCAAAACACTGGTACAGGTAACTTTACGAAAAATGAAATATATTACTATATTATTTAATAAAAAATCAAAGAAATAGATTTAATTAGGGTTTATATCAATTAAGGTTTACTCACACAAATGACATAGAGCAAGCGTACACTGCATGATGGAAACCTTCCACTTTTATCAATGTCGCTTTATCCCGTTGAAACACTTCCAGGTTTAAGTTTAACAGTAAAATTGCATTTGCCAAAAAGAAAGTGGAAAAGCACGCCGATAGCAGAAAAGCCACATTGATTTTCCTACCAACAATTAAAACATACGGAAGTAGTCATAACAGTCATTAGTTGTTTGCTGCAAGCGTTAACAAACGGCTTTCCTGCCTTACCGTTTTTGTTCTTGTTCACTGGTCACATCTGTTCTGGAAAGAAGACAAAAGATTCGTCCCAGCAGAACAACCGGGCGAAATCCTCGTAAAAAGGTTTGACCACCCCGCCATGAGTTGTTGTCAGGATGAAAATTTTTGTGACTCCCAAGGCTTCCTAGATCTATTGACGCTTTTCTAAACAAAGTTGATACTGTGGACTCCATAGTATCACGTTTCAAAACGTTCAAGAGTTGGTGACATATTCTGGTGTTTTTACTGAGTGATGTAACTCAACTAATTGAAAGTATTCCACCGGAGTACCTAAAAGATGTCCAAATTTAAATGCTATATGTGTAGATTACTGGGAGGATACCTTTGACAAAAGAACCTAGTACCATAGAGTTATAAATGACCTTTTGTTAATAAGAGAAAACATGTTACATGCATCTCCAAAATTTATACGCTGCAACTTGTCCTCTTTAGTGTTTGTTTGTTGTTTCAATTCAGGGACAGTTTAAATGAATGTCATTTATGTGGTTCATGGTGCACCATTTACCACAATTTGCATATGTCAATAATAGCTGTGCCGACAACAGAGGCTCCTCCACAACATTAATAGTTGTTTTAAGTACCTGTCCACCGTTCTTCAGAACCTTTGTAATCCCAACAGAGTGACAGAATATTTTATCAGCGCATATTTATCATTTTAAACTATCAGCACTTTCATAGTCTAGAACCAAGAATAAATTTTGTCTGACGCAAGACATAGTGAAAGTGACACAGCATATGCAATTGCTTTCACTGGCAGTGGATGTTTCGTAATCGCCATTGTCATTATTGCCGTTATTATGAACTGGATGCATTTAGGTACACATACGTTTCCATATAACGCAAGTTACTTGATACCTATGGCATATGCTATATTTGCATTTTCATGCAAAATGAAAAATGTTAACGTTAAAGGCTATGACAGGTGCCATGTTTCTGCCCGCAGACCATTTCAAAATACTTTATTATATATGCTGTACATATATTGCTTATTGTTGTTTCAATTTGGCATCGGAAATAATAGTAATGCATAGTTGTAGATACAGTACAAAGAAGAATATTGATGAAAATTTGACATTGTGAGGTGCCATATTTGTAGCTTGTTTTTGTGGTTAATGTTGTTTTGATAGAAGTTCCATCGTATTATAAGTTAACTAGGTACATACTTTTTTTGTAATGCGACTTGCATTTTTGGAACATGGTTTACCAGCACGTAATGCAAAACAAATAAATAATTCATGCACCTTTAAATAGTTCTTTTTAACCCCTAACGTTCATTTTTATTGTAAGTACATTAGTTTTTTGAGTACATTGTTGCCCCCTGTACTTATTCTCTCAAAGTCGAGAAAACGTTTGAAGTAAGAATATTTCTGTTGTGGTAATAAAACTAACAATGACCACAAAAGTTTTTCTGGTTATCATAAAAGCTCCAAATAAACGGATCCCAGCGGGAGAGTTAGTAATCGTTTGCTCCAGTCTTTCCAGCTGAAAATGAATAAAGGAGAAAATGAAAATAGTTACATTCAGAGGGAGGTTTTTTAATAGAATATATAATACTAAATGTACTATTTTAGTTTTATGTCATGTATTGTAAGATAAATATAAAAATTATACCGACCGATATTGTATGTAAGTGAATTTCTTACCGACATTGCATCATAAGCACTATCCGGGACACAATGAATCCATCTTAATATTTCTTCATTTTTTTGATAAACTTCTCCCGCGAAATACGTTACACTAATTACCCGTGCACAATAGTGCAGGAAAGGAAACCCGACGTTTAGAAACTTTAGAACTGCCCCTTCCGCAGTTGTCTCTGAAATAGGACCTACCCATTCTAGCAAATCAACAATGACCTCATTGATAACACCCACGTAGCACGCCACTACTATTGGACCCGAATAATTTTGAACTGTATTGCAAGAATCCACAATTTTCAGATACTCGTCACGATATATTTCCCAAAACCGACCGTCTATTCTCTGATTTCGGTGGTGGGACTGCTGGCACACATCCTTTATTATGTTTACTAAAACACACAAATTTTCCCTCAAAGCCAGGAAAAATACAATGCAGATGACATCCGCAATTTCCCATCCAAGTGTTGCCAGGGGAAGTAGAATAGACAATGGTATTGCCATGACAGGATTCCTAGTTAAACAATGAAACTGCCAATGGGGAAAGTTGCCAATGTAATACACTTCTATAATCTGCCAGGTTGAATTATTTTGTTCTATAAATACCACCAACCAAATATAATACATTTGTCTATTTCCTTTCATGTGCTCGCATTGCCCCATAAAAACGACATTGCTTACCTTCCCACAAAGCCCTGCTATTGGATCCGTAATAAAAAGCCTCTTCCCATATCCCACATAGTAGCATCAAAACCAGTATTATGTAGCATTTTCGAGGAAAAAACCGAGAAACTGGAGAGTGGGTATATTGTATGAGGTCACCATTTCTCATTGTTAAATGACTGATTACCGTTTGCAAGTGAGTGTGCCGAAATGCATGATACAAATATCTAAAATTAAAATAAATTACGTTGTTAAATATATCGTTTAAAAATGTTGACTTCATATATTGTAGAATCATCACAGCTTACACAAATACTGTTGAACCAAAGTAGGAAATATCGTCTAGACCATCCAGCTTTCTCACGGGTGAAAATTGTTCAAAATGTAGAATGTTGTACTGCACAAGTAAACCAAGGTCAATGATAAGAAAAAGTGTAATCCCCATGTAGATCACATTATTAACTCTCCTGAAATTAAATGTTTGTTCGTTTATGGCTTGTGTTGGATTATATATTTTAACGGTCAAAAGATGTCAACTTACTTTAGCCTTTCCAGCTTCTTTCCCTTGATTCTGAGAACGTTGTAAGGAACTACGCCAAAGCATTTTCCGAAGGTCACCACGGGTGAAATGCCTTTCAAGAAAGTTTCTTCCGTAGCAAGCATGCTGCATTGAGTCGATATGGTTTAAGTATTTGCAAAAATTAGAAACGACTCCGAGAAAATTAGATATCATTATGATCAATGTAATGTTATAATTTTCATGTTTACTTAATTACCTAATATAAGCATACGTCATGTCATAATATTTGTTATTTATTCACCGTTAAATTTTGAAAAAATAACCTACCATGTGACAAGTGATGTTTGATGATAGTATATATGCATTAAATTACAAATTACAATGCGTACAGGTATATATGTAGTTGTATGTAAATGACAAGTAGGGTTCAATTTCATAGAAAAGGACATGCTGATAATTTGACAAATTTATTCAAGTAGCCGCTGGTTACCCATACAATTAAATGAAAGAATTGTTGACAAGTTTGTCAACACGTCGGGTTTGTAATTTTATGAAATGATGTCAAGGTATGTATGTATGTACGACACAGGAGATAGCTCATAGTTTTGTCCTCATTAATAGATGTATGAATATTAATTGATTTTATGCATGATGTTTATAGCCATATTACAGGAAGGTATGCATGATGCCAAAAGTTTCATGATAAAATAATTTAAACTTCTAAACTTTATTCAATGCTAGGACAGTGTACAGTGATCATACAATATTACAATACGATATAAATCCTTACCGAATATGGGTTTAGTTTTATCGAAATAAACAATGGGTGGTGTATTAGTTCGATGTATGTATTTTGTTACCTACCACAATTACATTTTAAGTAGTCATGTTGACATTGTGGACGGTATTGTAACTAGCATAGGACTGCAACAAGACAATTTCTGTGGTGAAAATAAACTGAACGATCGAAACAAAAAACTTCCTGGTTATCATGAACGACCCGAAAAGACAAATCCCAGCAGGGCTGGCCATTAGTATGCGCTCCAATCGTTCCAACTAAAAACGCGGAATTTTGGAATGCTAAAATATTGGAAACATTGTCTATGGGATGAATATGATTAAGTTAAATTTAAATGCTTACTGATGATGTATACATGGCATTCGGGCACATTTGCAATCTTCGTCTAATCTCCAAGGACATTTGATGAACCTCTCCTGCAAAAAATGTGTTCACCACCACGCGGAATAGGAACTGGGAGAAAGTAAAGGAAACATGGATGGTTCTTTCCGTAGAGATCGCCTCAAAAGAAAATGGACCAATCCAGTTGAACATCATAACAATCACGATGTACATGTTTCCAATGTAGCATACCACAATCATGGGGGAAATATATTTTTGAACATGATCAACCAGATCGGTTACCAGAGCGTACTCTTCCTTAAAGATATCGTTAGTTCTGTTATAATCCGGGCTACCCAACACCCGTGTTGCGGTTGTCTTAGAAACATTCTCGGTCTCCTCTTCCACCTTCCCAAAAGGTTGCCATTGAAATTGTTCTGCAATTATCCACAATTTTTCCCAGAGTGCTCGACATAACACAATGCAGATCACGTCCATGTATATCCAACCATACGTAGCCAATTTAGTTAGAACGACCAATAGTAGTGTAAGTACTGCATTGTATTCGGGGAGGAGGACGTGCCAATGACCAAAATTTTGATTGTAGTATAATTCAAGTACGGATAGGTGCTTTTTGTTATCACGGTTGATGGTTACACCCATCCGAAGACTTTGCCAGTCGAACAAGGCATTTTCTACGATTCCCAATAGCAAACATGCCGTAAGTGTCAGCCAGGAAAATAAAGGGTAACTAGAGATTCCTCGTCGCTCCTTGAAACTTGGAAGTTCAGAGAGACGGTTGGCTACCAAGATTTTTCTGACGACATCTCGAAATTTTTCTGATGCTAATAATTGATAGGAATATCTACGAAAAAGAAAACATTTTTAGTAATAAAATGATATTTTGTCAGTCGTTCTCAACAAAAACAAAACGTTTGTATGTTTACATTAGACACATGGATGTCGCGTAACCAGCATGGGAAAATCCGCTTGTTTGAACCAAAACTGTCTTATCTTCCCTAAACTTTTGAAAGTTGTAATGAATCAGTAGACTAGCATTCAGCAGGAGAAATATGGTAATCAAACAACATATGAAAAATGATGGATTGATCTTTCTGCAAAAATCCAGAAAATATTACCATGATAACCGGCCACTCAAACAGTTCTTTGAAGTGAATCTCGCAAGCAATCGCGTATACTTACTTATGATGGGTACCGCCATTTTCTTCCAAAATGTCATTCCGAAAAATTGGTCCTAGACACCTTCCCAAGAATATAATTGGCTTTAACCCACTAAGAAAACAGGAGTTACTACCAAATCGGTCTTCCCGGACTTTTTCAAATCCTGGTGGTATAAGAATACCAACAATGGGATGCTTCAGATTGAAAATTTTTGAATTCATCCTTTTAATATAAAAAAGTGACCTTGGAAACATCAGTGACTAAAAACTTAAGTATGATGACTCAAGAAGATAAGGTATCAAATTCCGTGGTAGTTGAAGGTAATTGGTTAGTGTGGGGAAAAGCAACAGCGTGAACTAAATTTAGATAAAGATTGGAGCATAATCAATGCCATCAATTTGTGCTACAACATTCTGAAAATTTTCCCATAAAATGGTAAATGTCAGAATGTCCTTACAAAGTAAATAAATTATCGCCATAACTATATTATCACTATCTCTGTGTATTTAGTTCCGTAATGAATAGAAAAGATTTTCGTACGACTGACATACAAATACGTTAAATCTTTTAGGTAATTGCAATAAAAGTATTACTGTTACATTATAAGAAAAGCGCAGTGGCTCTATGTACAAGTATACGAATCATGGCACACTTTCTAAAATGCGATAAAAGTATTTTTGTTTCGGTATTGTTGATTCAAGCAGGATATTAAACGCTTCGTTTATCGGTTAGTATTAAGTATTTAATAGTGTTTATTTTAACTCCAAGCATGGCAGCTTAAAAGTGTAGTCACAGGGAAGGAACGATTTTTTTCTCATACAATACTAAAAATATTACATGTAATTTACATGTTTAGATTATACGGTGACAAGAATAGGTGCATGCTAAAGTACACAATTGAGTGACAAATTAATATGTATGAGTGTACGTACAGTGTACATATCGTTAACGTAGGCTAGGTCATCATTGTATAGTTTAGATGCACAGTTGACGTAACATGGGCAAAAGTTTGTAATAAAAATATTTCGGTTGTGGCCATAAAGCTGATGATTGCTATGAAGGTCTTCCTTTTTATCATGAATGTACCAAATAAGCAAATACCCGCGGGACAAGTATATATTGCTTGTTGGAGTCTTTCCACCTAAATCGGAAAAACAAGATGCATGTAGTTTAGTGGTCCCAACGTACCTATCAAATCCTGAGTTTTAAGTGAAAGTCAGTGAAAGGAATTACATTTACCATTGCATTGTATTGAGATCCATGGCTTCTTGTTAGCACCTTCAGCATTTCTGTACTCTTTTGATGTATTTCTGCTGCAAAATACGTTATAGCAGAAACCCGGACGCAGTACTGCATAAAGGCAAAACCTGCTTGCAATAGTTTATTTTGACGAACTGACTCGTCCCTGAAATATCTGCTACTACTAATATTAACGGCATTGGGTCCAATCCAATGGAATAAATTTACGATCATTTCATTGAGGATTCCGACATAGCTGGCGACGATCAACGGAGAGATGTACCGTTGCACCTTGTGGCACAAGGTAAGGGTTTTGAGGTATTGAAGATGATGAACTTTCCACGTATTTTCTTTACTTTTTGGTGAAAACTTATAACAAGCGCACAACAATTCTGGATGCATCATGAATTTTATGCGGTTTTCTAAACAACTTAGCTGTTCCCATAGAATCCGGCATAACAAAATGCAGAGAATGTTGGTGATCAGCCAACCGTTGAAAGCTGTTAGAAGCACACATCCAATAAATAGAGGAATGGCTGGATGCCGAAAACTCATCAGACACTTCCAATGTGGAAGATTTTGGGAGTAAAATATTTCTAAAATGGAGGTCATGTTTACATTTTCTATAACACACAGAGAACGACATGAAACATTATTCTAAGTACTTATTATTATTTAGTAAATTTTATTTGTATTTGAGTATTTGTCATACATACCCCGATTTTCCAAAATGGTCTGTCTGTAGAAAAGTGCAGTTTCCACGTTGTGTAATATCAGCAAGGTTGTCGTTATTAGAATGCAGGTTCTTGTAAAACCTTGGGTTGTAAATATGTATTTTGCTTTTCCCTGGTTGCATTGACACGTATGTGCGGCTACAGGAACGAATTCATCTATGGTTTCCTTAATACCTAATACGAGACTGTGAAGTCGTCGCGAAGAAAATAATTGATATACGTATCTGTAAAAAATTGTAATTGAAACTTATAACTTCCAAACAGACAGTTATTTTAATTTTGTAGAAATATTGGTCAAACATAAATTGAAACTCGGTAAATACCACCTTACATGAACAGCATTGCACAAAAGTAAGTAACATCATTAAATCCGTCTAATTTCTCCAGTGTCGTCAATTTGGAAAATATGTGGAACTCGTAGAACAGCAGAAATGTAGTGTCTACTAACAAGATCGATGAAATCAAGTAGGAAATTATTCTTGTATATTTTAACGGTCTAAATTTAAAAAGAAACCACAAATGTCTGCAAAGTCAAAGTAATAATGTAAGTGACAGAAATAAACGAATCAACACTGTTATCTTAATTATTCAGTAAATTATTCCTCAATTACCTTTTGTCAATTTCTTTGGTGACATGTGGTGGCCAATCAGTGATGCTCAGAACACCAAATACGTTGCCCAGCAGTATCAATGGTTTTAAATTTTTCATAAAGATGGAACTTGTAGTAAATGATAACGATTTAATATTAATTTCTGTGGAAACGTTGTTGCCAGTGTCACTGCGTGATAAGATGCCAGTATTAGTAAATGTATTTTTCTGACATTTTTGGGAAATTGGTTTTAAACGTGTATTTAAAAAATCCATCATTTGGGCGATTCTGCTGTTATATATTTCCCTGAAAACATTTAACCACCCTGTATGATGATGAAATGAATCTCCATAATAATATTATGTGCTTTGCTAATAAATTCGATTGTACGTGGTAACGGTTTGCTGTTTTTACAATCCTCAAGTGCGAATTAATAATGTAATGGCTTAACAACAGTACAATTCAGTGTATAGAATAAACATAAGGTATTCTTTAATTTTATAATACCCACCCCAACATCGTTTGTCAAATCAACACTATCACAGGGAATACGAAAATTTGTTTGTTCATGTCATGTCCCAACTACTTTCAAGTTATAACAACAAAAGAGAATGTCAAAATAAACTTTTAAATAGATCTTAATAAAGCAAACTTTCAATGATAGATAAACAACCATATTTCTACATTTACCCAATGTATATTGAAAAACAACCATTTCATTATATATATGTACGTAAATTGAAAGAACTGAAGCTCAAGGGGACTTTAATGGATATCTAAATAAAAGGTATGGTAGAATAATTCTGGGAAAATTTACACATATAATAATATATTTGACATGTAAAGTAAAGTCATGCATATATTTAAAGAATAGGTAGTGACCAGAATAGTTAATTCGTAAGCTAGGGCATCATTTGATAATTATTGCTCAATAGCAGATCTTCAAAATGAGCCGAAATATCGTCCGGTAAAGTTCCAAAAGATAAAATCGGTTCCATCCATTCGAGAATACTCTTGGAACGATCGACTGTGTCTTGGTATATCTGACGCTCCAGAAGATCCATTAATTCAGCAGGTATAGGTTCACTACTGTATTCCTTACGAATCTTAAAGCAATATTGCTTTTGAAAAGGGATAGCGGCTCCACCAATGCATAAAATTCTTTGCAATAAAACCTAAAATGGAATCATAATGGAATCATACGGCTACTATTCAGTGTTCGGTATTAGTGAATAAAAAATATCCTGAATGACAGATAGTTTTGTGTTTTTTTCCCTGCTACATTATCTGTGACGTGTAAGCGGAAAATGTGTGTTATTAATTGGGGGTTTTTCGCATTTGCAGCTACGAAATAATATATCAAATTGTCTATTTTATGGAACATTTTTTTATTATCTCAAAGAATGAACCCCACAAAAACATGTTGACATAATGTCAATATTGTTATTAATTGGGGTTTTTCGCATTTGCAGCTACGAAATAATATATCAAATTGTCTATTTTATGGAACATTTTTTTATTATCTCAAAGAATGAACCCCACAAAAACATGTTGACATAATGTCAATATCTCACACACACACAAGTCAAGAATGTCACAATAGCCATGAATGAAAGCAGTTGTTTACTTAAACATATGAACGAATACTTTTGAAAGATTAATCCCAATCCCATATCTTTAACGAGAATCATGACATCCCTATAGATGTTGGTAGTTGGCATTTCATTTCATTAAATTCATGTAATGTATAATCAAAGCATCAACGAGACGGTTTGATTGAAGCTCTAGTCTGAGCGTACATAACAAAAGGGAATTACTATTACCGTTACAAAACTAAAATGTTATATTTTGTAAAAAAAAAAGTTAAATATGTTCCTTGTACTATAATACCTAATTCTAAAGGTCTAAAAATATAATTTAAATATTTATTCATTCATTATCAATCATCTATGAGTACGTACGTCTGGAATCATTTCAGCAAGGTCGCCAACATCCTGGTGGAATAAAGAAGTACACAAACGCCCAACTTCAAAATACTGATAATGAATTTTTCTTAAATCCGTTGCGACTGCGTTACCTTCTGCTACAACTTCTCTGGATGGATTTAAATATTGGAAAAAGGAATGCAATAGTTTAGCTACCATTGTTGGTTGCTGCATAAGTGTATACATGGCATATTTAAAATTAATCATTACCGGTACGCATTTCTAAGTCCTGAGGGAATAGACACAGACACATAAGTACGCCGTGGTACGCACATCATCCTAGCAGCCCACAACGGCAACTGTATGTTTACGCCCATCGGTAAGTCCGTTGACTCACATTCATGGGCAAGAAACCCTAAATATTTGCATGGAAATAAAAAAAAAGTATTGTGTGACTAGAACATGACATGGCTAACTTGACGGCTTTATTAAATGTCAAGAATACGATTAAGTGTTACCAAAATTAGGAATTGTAACTTCAGTCCGACACGAGATATGTGTTTGAGATGCTAAAATATTGTCGATGGAAAAGTAATTCGGATTGTATGCTGTTCGTAGCTCCATTGTTGGCCAAACGTTCTGCTGTCCCGTTGATATCTGAAATAACAATTAAGAATGAAAAATAATAAACTTTAATTATGATGCTGAAATAATCTTTTGACAGTTAAATTAAATAACAAATATGCTACGTTTAGTTTAGTACAACTTCGTAAAAATAGATATGATAGACGACACCCACTACTCGGCCGGCAATAATAACTTTTAAACCTAAATATAGGGTTCCTTCCTATCGATCCATCATCACAACAGAAAAACTGCATTCACCAACAGTGGATTTTATATTGTTTCAAATTTCCTGCTAAAAGTAAAAAAGTTCACGTTTTCACCGATCACCGATGGCTATTAAGGTCCATTTATTTATAGAAAGGAGTAGTCATTATGTAATCATAAAAATTAATAACGTTTTTTGCATATACATACTTTGAATTAATTGGATTATTTGTTTGTTTGTACATGATGACTCGTGATTCATGAGAGCATCAATCGACACACCTAATTCAATTTTTCGTGGTTGTTACGATAAATAGGTTTATTTGTTTTTTCACAGTCAAACTAATACCTTGTAAGTACCTCCGTCGCCGGATCCCGCTGAATTAACTAAAGTAGCATTTCATGTGCGCTTTAACATTTCATTACTACATAACTTGACTGGCGTTCTTTCTTGACTTTTGCGACAATTTAGAAAATATCAAATTGGATTATCAAACTGCAACCACTGCACTGCAAGGCTATTATCTAGCTGATATCGGACCGCTGCTGCATAAATTATGGATTCTCTCAATAGCAACAAAATTTCTATTCCGTCCAATAAGAGCGCGTTCCATTACGCCCCCGTACAGCTCCAGAAGAGGCTTTTACAAGGCCAGTCGCAAACTGAATTTTCTTATTTTTGTCCCGTTTTTAATTTCATGTTTTATATTGGAGTATGCCCTTTCAACGTTGAAAAGGTGCCTTCCTGGACTCTCCAGATAAAATCCGGAGTGGATGCCTCCATTGTTGATACAAACGGCGAACAAATGAAATATTACATTATAAAATCGCACAAGATACAAAAAACCTTGTGTGTTATAATACACTTCTCAGCAATTCTTCACATTTTTCATTTTATTTATCAGTACTTCAAAGAGGTACTGTTTGGTTCTGTGGATATATCAAAATTGTTTGACGCTGTAGGAAATGTTGCATGTGGTTTTGCAGTGCTTTATTTTATGAAGGTTTTATGGTTCAATCAACACCAAATTTTAGACTTTTTAAATATCTCCAGATTTGGACCCGTTTACAGTAATTGGTCTGTGAGATGCACAAAATGTCTGGTAAATTTTAAATAGCCTCGTATCTATTTCATCAGTATTTTATGTATTTGGATGCTGTGCGGTTACGTTTACATCGTCAACATGTGGTTTTGTTTCTGGGTTAAATCCGTATCTGATACTGCTCATAAAAGTATGATGGATTCCCGAACATTTCTTTACCGAACGTTTTCGAACATATTTGGCTACGGAACAGATTTGGAGGGTAATAGTACACAAACAAAAACCATTTTCTTAGAAATCCTGCAACTTGTAGTTGCTTTCCTGGTAACACAATCAACTTGCATGTACTCATTATCCCGATTGGTTATCATGGTACTGGCTCTGAAGCTAAAACCTTTGGCTACTAAATTTGAGCACTTTTTGGAAAGAGAAAATTGCGTGAGAAAGGTAGTGGGGATGTACGATTGGATGAGCAACTTTGCCGAAAAGGCCAACGAATTGATGAACTGGCTTGTGCTGTGGCATTACGTGGGGATCTTATCTTTTCTCGCTTATATTCCCGCATTGACTATTTCTGTAGCCAGAAGAACAGCTAATTTGTATCTGGTGTTTATGTACGCCACGTACGGAGCGTTTCTAATTTTTTCTTGTGATGCTACAAGCAGGGTAACGGGTAACTTGAGACTAATTTTTGACAATGTTGTTGTCATGTATAACAATGATACCAAAATATTTCCCATTTCCTAAAAAAATAGATCCGATCTGCATGGAAAAAATGGACGAACCGCAAAAGGCTTGAAAAAGGACTTTCCATGGAGGACAGGTTACTGATGATATCACTCTCTCAAGAAATAGATGCTGAACCTGTGGGGCTATCTTGTACATTTTTTACGCTTACTTACAATTTTTTCGGTTCAGTAAGTACCATTATTGTATAATTTTTTAAAATTATTATTCTTTATTCACAAGGATTCACAAAAATACATTTTAATTTGTTTATAAGATGATAGGTCTGGTGACAACGTATGGAATACTGGTATACCAACTCCGCAAATAGTTCTGTAATAATTTATATATATTTATATTTACAATACAATTTAACATTTAATCTAAGTTGTGCACATGCTGATAGTGATAGTTAACAACAAATTGCAGTTTTAAGCTATAGATCACTCCAAGTCAACAGAGCTTTCTTTAAACGACGAAATAAACCCATGGAAAACGTCGCCAAGCTCATTTTCTTCATGGTAAACATATTGCCATGACATATCATCAAAGGAGGACATGACCTTTGAAATTTCCCCATTAGCTTTCGCTCCTCTTTACTTTTCCAGCTGTATCGCGTCCACGAAGCCAAAATTTTACGTCCGTGCAAATGCAAATAACCTCCTACAAGTAGACATATGGCCCATGTTAACGGGCCAAATATTGCCCAACAACCAAGCACAGCAATACTAAAGGCATTCAACTCATCTCTTTTTTTGATTAAAACAAAACTGGAAAAGGTAAACAGCAACGTAGCTGCAACTTGTGCAGGAATCATAAACTTTCCCACAAATTCGTTAATGATTCGCATCTGTATAATATGAACAGCTCTGTAAGTTGTTATCAATGCCTTTGGTTTCCGAAGTTCTGCTATAGTTGCGTAGGACTTTCTCCCCAGGGTAAACTCATGTGCCATGAAAGGGACCAGCAAGACTCCGTAAAGGAAAATGATTTGAACAACGGTGAAAAAATTAAGGTAAACAATGAAAGACATATAACATGGGAGTATTTGGTTGATTGGGACAAAGTACCAGGTAAGAGGAAGAAAATATCCAGGAAGAACAGGAATGTCATGAAATATTAAAAGAAACAGTCCAGTACAACCACTTAGCAGGATCAACGCAAATAGTGTTGCAATCAGGCCAAATTCGATTAGGTGAACAAAATTACTTCGATTTGGGTTGTAGTTAGGCATCCATTGACCTGTATATGGACAAAGTACATCTTGCATATACTCATACATATACAAACCATTTTTACTAATTGTTCGTGTAATTATTATGGTACTTCATGAACTTACGGTGTATATGGCGAAAAAATACGAAATTGTAATTTATCATTGCAAACCACCCTGTGGCACTCCAAAGTGTTATGGTGAATGCCTCCAAGGCTATTAACAGAGCTACGACACAGGTAAAGGTGAAAATGAATTCGTTGTGTGCCTTTACTATCAGAAAGCGAACGAGTTGCATCATGCTGAAGGCAATCCAAACAATGAGTACACCCTTATTAAAAGTAAGAATGTCATTTTTTCTTTCTGGGAGCGGGACAAAGAGACGTTGTATGGGATGCCAGGTGTATTTGGATATTCCCAAACGAGCGAGTTTTGGTGTCGTTATGGCTAAAAATTTGTAGATCCTGTCACTCAGCATTTTCTACTTATATGTTAAAGATTTAGAATTTCGAATATTTATAATAGGTATATCATTTGTTAGTCATTTATTTTACAGAAACACAAAAATTAGCGATAAGTCCGTTCTAAAATTTCCGAATTAGTTGTGATGATGGACATGAACAGAATAAACGAATTAAGTACACGTACGGTATGTTTTTTTAAAATTGGTTCAAAATGATTATTGTAACGTACACTTATATATTGATGTATAGGGTGTGTTACATCAATCCTCCAACTTCGTTTTAAATGAATACTTTGCTTAAAAATAATATGGTTGTTGATAAAAAAATATCTGCAAGTATACTTGTTCCCTAATCAAGTTTAATTGCTATGGCTATGAGCAAATTCAACATTAGGACGTTCATTTGTTAGAACACGAACATTAAACAAACATTCTACATCTGATCATTTGACGTTTTATGAATGTATAGATATAGTTAATATATGTTACCTATAACACAAAATTGCGTATTACTTATCTCAAATGTGGCAGTGTCGTTGTAAATGTGATTCCTAATACTAGTAGACTAATATTATAATAATAAAACAGAATTTAGACAAAACAGGAACACATTTTCCTTTCTTTGTATAAATACTTATGTATTATTCTTTGTCGTAATGATTATGCTTGCAATGACACGATACAACATAATATTATGCCTAAGGTTACATTTAGTAGAGGTACAGGAGTTATTAAATATACCTCACTCAAATACCTTAAAAATAGCCAGAAATGTCAATCGATTCATAAACCCACGTAATAACATGAACATTTTGCCCTTGTTGTAGGCCCTAAGTATACTACGTAATATATTTTTTGGTACTATATAGAAATAAGATGTAATTTAAAGCAAACTTTACGAACGCAGTACGGAAGTATATACTAATAACATGAAAGCTAAACATGACATACGTTGGGTCATAGTTTATTCATTTTTTTATTTCTGTAGTTGTTTCCATGGTTTATTTAGTGGCTATTTGACTACGTTGAATATCGATATATTGGAATCGCCCGTCCGTCCATGCGGTATCGCGAGAACAGCTACATATTTTAAAATTTCAGGACTCGGAAGGGGGTTACCGAGCCTATTGCCCATTTTCCCAGTTACTCTTACAATACCTTTTTTTACAAATGAGCAACTCCATAGCTTATATGTAAAGTCCTGACGGACCCCTCCCAAAATTTAAAATTGACTTCAGAATCGTGTTCCTCGATGAAAATAACGTGTAGTTTGCTCAGACGACTTTATCGGACAAATTGACCTAACCGTTAAAAAGAGACCGCTCAACCTTTAATGTGCATGTGAAATTGCCTCCGATTTCCGAGCGTACCAGTTGACCAAATTTGCTGAAATTTGGCATGTAGGTTATACAAGCGATTATAAATTTATAGCCAACTTTTTGTTTTTTTTTAAATTTTGATTCTAACCCAACATTTTGGCCATTTTCACCTGGTTATTTGTCACCAACTAGGAAAAAAGATTGGATATTGGAAGATGACGCAAGGACCTAAGTAGGATTAAAAAAAATTTGAAAAACAAAAAAAAATATATGTGAATGTAGAACCTATATGCCAAGTTTCAGCAAATTTGGTCGACTAGTATGTTCGAAAATTGAGGCAATTTCATATTTAACCAGTCTTCATAAACAGCTAAAATTGCCTTCCAATAATCTTTAAATAAAATTTTGGACGTGACACTCCTGCTGCATTATGTTAAGCGTCCCTGTATCAATCATTAATAACGAGCATAAGTTTGATCCTTCAACCGTTAGCACATGAAAACGATTTAAATTGATCCCTTCCGATTATGAGACGATGGGGTGGGGTAAATGCGTACAATATTTACTTCAAAAAGTGTATTTTGTTCAAATACAAAAAAATCCCTCTAAAATGACTTTCGCAATGCTATTATGCATATTATGTTAGCATCAATGTTTCTAAAAAAATTGTAGGGGTTTTCATACTTACTTGTTATTTCACTCACATTAGTCAGGTACTCAGATGTATGTATTTACTTACATATTCCATACTATATCTATATGTATAGTATGTATATTGCTCTATATAAAATGTTTGGTCAAATATTTTTTACAGTATCGTGGTTATTTATTCACTTGAAAAACTAAAACTCCATACGTCGCTACCAGTCCCAGCATCTACACACAATACAGTAAAAGATAGCTTGACTACCGCATAATTTCAGGTTGGTGTATAAAGCATAATAATATGAATTTTGTGCCGTGATTACCGATCCAACGTAACTGTACGTCAGAGTGAAAAATGTACACGATAAACCAATTGCCTTTTCCTCAATTCGTAGGTTTAATGCTAACAGCGAAATTTTGTCATTCTGAGTGAGTCCTTCGTCACGAAGAAATCGCCCGGCAATCCAGTCTTTGCATGCATTTCGAACCTTTAAAAATGCATGTAACTTATGCTAATTTCATCTTAGGGTTTGTAATTACAATAAGGAGTAACTATCATGTCAAATTTAGGTACTTCACTATACTCGCGTACTTACTCGTTCAGGCATGTCACATGCAATTAACAGAAAAATCCCCTGTGTTCCGGAAGTAAACACAGCGTGCCATTTTTCTACAGTTTGCTATATAAAAATATAAGTATTCTTAACCTACATAATTTAATTTTCCTAAATTTCGATTTTATGATTGTAATATTTCTCATTACCCCGCCAATCCCTGTGGAAGCAAAGTCCTTCCAGTAGCCATGCCTCACCACTTCCGGTAAATTAGCTAGAAAGGTCAGAATACACACATAATGAAACACAAGCATGAGATTAGTCCATGTTCTTCCCAGTTCTGCGGTTCTCCGAAGACTTTCCAGTTTCTTGGCCATTTCTTTAACATATTTTCCTTCCTCGCGTAGTTCCCCCTCGAACTCTTTACCAAGTGCATTTAGTTGAGCAGCCAAGATCAGTAACATCAAACGACCCACCGGATATAGTGTTACTCCCATAGCAACTATTCCAAGCAAAAATATATATGCCACATACACAAATTGATCGTTTCTTAACGGTGGGGAAATCCAGTTGAGCATATAGTCCACAGTGGTTTGCATAATTCCTTTGCATAGTAGCTGGACACAAGTTGCATCAAACAGAAAATTATGCATACCAAGGAAATAGTCTTTAAATGACAGCAGAAATTGAACAATAAGGAAGATGAAATAGCAAAAAATAGCAATCATCACGCCACTTACTATCAGTTCAGTCATTAAGTATTATTATAACGATTAACAATATAATTACCGGTCTAGGTTTTAATTTCGAATAAACTCGGGAAGCATTCATGAAATTTAAAATGTCATCCTGGTCTAACCATAATGCTTTCAAAAAAGCTGTTACAGCTCCCACACTGGAGAAATAACCGATGCTTTCAAGAAGTCGAGAAATGTCGCCTGGTACCGCAACGAATTCTTGATGAGTAGACAACAACAAATTGGTTGAAACGGCAAGTGTACCGAGATGTGTGATGCCACACATAACCTGTCACAATGAAATGTAACACCGAACCAGATTTAATTGGCTGTGCAAAGTAAAAGGGAAAATACAGTTGGAAATTGTTTCATAAAATTACAAAGCTGACAAGTTGACATTGACAAACTTGGCAAAAAATATCCCATTTAAAAGGGTGTTTATAACAATATAACAACGACTTTTTCTTAAATTGTCAAATTGACACATGTCATTTCTATAAAACTTAATTTATCTTAATTTTATTCATTTCTATGTCCTTCGTCCTAATTGCACAATGACTATGCAACGCGGACACAACAAAAATGTGCTACCTTTAGGTATCTGATTGCAGTTAATACTTACCTTGTGGAATGTTCCGGTTTTTATAATATATTCCCCAGTTTTATAATCCACGTCTATCTTAAATGGGCTAAGATACGCGTGGTACATGAAATCAAACACGGGTTTGAAATAGTTGTTATTTTGTGCAACTCTATTCATAGTAGTCCTACTTTTAGTAGAATAAGAGAAAAAGTAGAACCAGAGTTTGTTCTTCATCTGAACTGAAATTATTTTTAGCTTTCGTGATTTGGACGCTTGAAAAGGTTTTTAAAAATTTGCCGTATATCAGCAGATTCTAACTGCTCACTCACAACGTTACTTTGCTATCGTCAAGAATATATTTTCAACTCGGCTCTAAATACTGAACTGATTATTACTCATTGATTCAAACTACTCAATCAATGGAGAAATATTTGCTAATAAAATTGACACAATGGGCGTGGTATTCAGAAAGTGTTAGTGAAAATGCTAAATTTACATTAACATTTTTTTAATTTTCTAAATTTTTGTCACACATAATGTATTTGTTTCATGAGTTATTAGATGATATATAGTATTATAGTATCAAGCCAGAATAAAGCAACATCGTAGAGGGAGTAGATTATATTTATTTTTGCATTTGAAATACCAGAATGCCATAAGTGGTCAGCAATCCCACTGTCTAATATTTATCAAAAGGAGAAAATATCCAGTACAATTGTATTTCACAACTTTAGATGAAATGGGAGTTAAATGCACAAACATGAAAATAGGTCAGCTTACTGAGCCGAGAAAGCTGAATGTTACTGTAAAAAATGAGCAGGAAACACCCACAGGTTCCACCTCAATTTCTTGGGATAAGGACAACATCAAAAATCTTTCATCGGCTGTTAGACCAGGTTGAAGCCGTTTTCGGGATATCCAGCATTTGCAGGCATTACGAACCTGGAAAAATTAAATGGAAGAGTACATCCTGAATTTATCGTCAATAAAATTGTACTGCTCGTTACATCGTATTAATTTTGGCTCAACTGTAATATACCCGGTAAGCCATGTCGGAGGCAAGCCACAGAAATACACAAAATATTATATCGGTGAATCCAATATATAATAGCTCAATCTACAACTCAAATGTACAAAAATGAACAATTTCATATGCATTAATATTTCCATGCTTTTTCTTAAAATGCAGTGTTAAAGAAAGCAGTTAATTTAACACCCCAAATCCGTCGCCTCTCCCAGGGCTTCCATTCCTAATTAGTTGAGGCATGGTTGCTGTGAATGTAACTGCACTGATGCAGTTCTCTAAGATAAGCCCATTGGCCCAGGATTTTCCTTTTGCCGTGATTTTTTGCAAACTACCAAATTTTTCAATGACTCGTTCAATCCATACCTCAGTTTTTAGTAATTTTTCAAACCTTTTGCCTAACACAAAAAATTCTAAGCACAATATCACAATTATGAGACGAGAAATCGGGTACATGGTAGTGGCTTGAGTCGTTAATCCAAATAAGATAACTCGTAGGACAGGTTTCACCATGAGGAACATATTATCTGCAGCATTTGTGATATTGTCTGCTGCACTTAGCCAATTCAGCACTTTATCAGTAGCCGTTGGGGACGTACCTGTCCATATACTTAGGAATACTTGGCTGCCGAACGTGTAAGCGACACATATCATGACCTGGCGAAAAAACTAATTGTAAGAGATCATTTGCTCATAAATTACAAAAGTTGCTATTATAAATTAATGTCAATTTTAAAATACCCATATGGTGAGCCCATTCTCCAATTTCGAAGAGAAAGCAGAAGTTTGATGACCTACCAAATTTTGTATCAGCCCTAAAAAATCCGCGATATCTCTTTGGTTAAACCACAGGAGTTTCATTGTGTTGATAACAGCACACGTAGCAGACATGAAGCCAATGAAGCTAAGGAGTCTGGAAATATCCGAGGATATGTCAAATAATTGATGACTGTTTCTAGTGTGATGGATGCTGGTAACTACAAACAAAGTGAGGTGTACAATCCCGCAGCATAGCTTTGCACAAAACATAATTGTTTACATATTAATTTAAATACATAATATAATGTAGAAGCTTGCAATATTTAGAGAATTTGACATTAAAAATATACCATTTGTGCTATGTTCCTCTTTAACTCGAAATCTCCCGTTTTTTCATTTTCCACCAACTTGAATGGGCATATTGCTAAATAATAGAGTGAATTGAAAAGAGTCTTTACTGACAATGCTGTACCATTCAAAGGCACGTTTCTATCGTTGGCATAGAATAATGTCGTTTTTGAAGAAACTGCTAAAAATTTGCTAAAATCCTTTTCCATCATGCCGTCACGAATTTACACGCAGTACCAGTCAGAGCGTTAATTGACAGTGCATAAGTTTAATTAGCACTACAGAAGCAGCATAGCAAAGCCAAGCCATATGGACTTAAAAAACACGAAAAAAACTATTGCTTATGTTATGTAAACCAGGCTAAATAAGGCGTTTTTAATTATCCCAAATTATAGCCGCACTTAATCGATAAATGCTACTCAATTATAGAAACACCTACTGACATGTCAATAGATTACTTTTATTTGCCATTGCACCACTTTCCAAAACATGCTAATTGTGGTGTTTGTGGTGACCGAAAATAATGTGTGTATTTAATGCGAGGGTAATTTGCCAATTACTACATTTATTAAAGATCAGTTTAATCAGTTACAGAATATGTTTTGTAAGAATGATTG